>BOPN01000910.1:220000-227500 GCA_017312705.2 Penaeus japonicus | reverse complement strand
GTCTGCTCTTTGCAAGGAGTTCTAACTCTTGAATTCTCTCCTCCGTCCCTCTCGGTTTCCCCCCTCCTTCCACTCTCCCTCTCCCCTTCCCCAGTCTCTCTTGATTTCCCCTCTCCTTCCACTCTCCCTCTCACTCTCCCCTTCTCAGTCCCTCTCGATTTCCTCTCTCCTTCCACTCTCCCTCTCCCCTTCCTCCGCCCCTCTCGATTTCCCCTCTCTCTCCGTAGTCCCTCTCTATTCCCTCCCCCTCCTCCATCCCTCTCCCTCTCCCTCTCCCCTCTCTTTCCTCTCTTCTTCTCCATCATCGTCTCCCCCTCCTCCGTCCCTACCCTTCCAATTCCCTATCCTCCATACCTATCCCTCTCTCCCCTCCCACTTTACCATCCCTCTTTTCTCCCATCCTTCAACTCTCTCCTTCCCTTCTCTCCTCCTCCGTCCCTCTCCATCTCTCCTCCCCTCCTCTTCTCTGTATACCTTACCTCCCATCCCCTCACCTTACCCCCTCCCTCCCATCACCCTCATCCTACTCTCCCCCTCTTAACCCCCCCGCCATCCCCCCTCGAAAGTCGTGGTGACAGGTGACACAATCTCCCGAGTGTATCGCGACCGACAGCCGTGTCAGCCGGTGGATGCGACGTCGCCGTCAGGAATCAAAACAAGAACTCGGGATTGGATGACTAATTTTGTTGCTTCGATTAAACTGCTCTCGCTCGATCTCTCGCTCACTCGGCCTGGCATCATACTTGGTTAGGGGCGTGATGTGAACGTTTTAGTTGTTGTTTATTCTTTGTCTTTTTCCTGTTTTAATTGTGTTTTGTCTTGATCGGTGATTGATTTCCTTCTGTTGTTTTTTTTGCTTGATCTTCTTATCTAATATTATCTGATACATGTTTCAATTTCAATTTAATTTATTCATATACGAGTATGAAACATGCAAAGTTTTAATCAAACTGTTTCCATTTCTATCTTAACCCATCAAGAGATGTCAGTAGCTATCGAAAATATTAAAAGATATTTTATATTCTCTAAAGAGGTCTAAAAAAATCATGGTTCTCCCCGTCAAGAAAGTGATAAATGAATAGAAAGGTAAACAAATACAATCTAACAGAAAAATAGAGAACGAAAGAAAGAGAGAAAGGAAATGTGGGGAAAAAATGACCATGACACCTGTTCTACGAGGATTGGTAACCCCCACCCCCAACCCCTACCCAACCCCTCACATCCCCATCTCCCGATCTTCGAGGTGTAGAACTCCCCTATCCCTACACCCCCCCCCCCTCCCGCCCTGTGCCACCTTGACCTATATTCCCCAAACCGATTACCGCGGACCGCTGACCAGCGCAGCGCTACACCCACGTTCGTTCAACTCCTCACGCCCTTCCTCATGACATTATATCCAAATATAAGCGAATGAGGCTCGCACCAGCCATTAATAATAAATTCAATAACATCACTTTGGGCTTGCATGAGTCATCAATAATAATGCAATAACTTCTCCTGATATCCATAATCATAATTACTACCGATCGTACACCAATTACCGTTTTATAAAGTGATTATAACGATAGATAAATCGTCGTTGAATATAAAACTGGTTCACTTTGCATGCACGAGACGACAGTTGCGAAGTCACCAATCTCATCTATTGCATTCTGGAAGTCGTTGCATTTTCACGATATATCAGTGACGTGCAAGGACTCGTGTCAGAGACTAATGACTTCTAAATATTTCTGATTCCTCGGACACTCTCTCGCTTCGACCCAAATCTCCCGTGGCCGATAAATTTCTTAAGTTCATGACTGATAGACATCCACTGTCACTGATGCGTGGAATAAAAGACGAGAAAAAATGGGGCTGGGTTTGTTGAGTCAACGCCTCGCCATCTTGCTCCTGGTTATAACATTCGCTATTTCTTCTTTCTACCTGGAGAACAGGTAGCTCGACCTTTTCGAAACACGTCTGGATGAGAGGCATACAGGAGTGTGTCTTTGATTGTGATATGATAACAAACTTCATCTCTCTCTCTCTCATTCTCTTTCTTTCTCTTTTTCTGTCTCTTTTTTCTTTTTATCTCTTTATTCTTCTCCTCCTACCCCCCCCCCCTCTCTCTCTCTCTCTCTCTCTCTCTCTCTCTCTCTCTCTCTCTCTCTCATATATATATATATATATATATATATATATATATATATATATATATATATATATATATACATATATACATATATATACACCCCTCTCTCTATTTCTCTCTCTCTCTATCCCTCTCCCTTTCTCTATCCCTCTCCCTCTCCCTATCTCTATCCCTCACCCTCTCTCTTTCTCTTTCTCTATCACTATCCTTCTCCTTCTCCCTCTCTTTATCCATATGCCTCTCTTTTTCTGTCTCCCTCCCTCTGCATTCCATAATGTATACTTCACCGTAAGAAAAAAAAACGCTATTTTATCATTAAGTTCATCATCCTTTCTCTCACACAACTTTCCCTCTCTACTTCACGGCACCTGCTTACTTCATCTCAGGAAAGAGGGAGGGGAAAACCGGACATGTTGTTAGGATATAAGAGGATAAGCAGGTAAGAGTGGCTGGGCGTCTGTTTGCTCTCATGACGGCCACTTGAAGCCCACCTAGATAAAGTGGGTCTCTTTTGTGTACACAGATAAGGGCGCATTAGTAGAGCAAATACCCCACTCGGCTCTTGGCAGTATACCCAATTATCTCGTGTACGGGATATAATTTCGTCGGATTTCTGTTTCTATACTCTATTTCCAATATTTCCCTTCAAAACATTTATATTTATTGTTCATTTTCGATATCGTCAACCTCTCCGAATTAAAAAAGAAAAGAAATTTCAAAAATATCTATATACTATTTTTAAAACACTTATGAATCAAAATAACACCAAATAATTTTTCAATTGTTAACATCAACAAAACATTATCCCACCAGTTTTAAAAGGCTATCATTCGTAAACACTTTAATAATCGTGTAAGAATAATAATACTTGGCTGACTCCGCCTATCATTATTATCGAGACAGTGCCAGCTTAAAGGGCAGAAGGAAGGGAAAGAGATTGAGAGAGAGAGAGAAAAAGAGAGAGAGAGAGAGAGAGAGAGAGAGAGAGAGAGAGAGAGAGAGAAAATGAGGGAAACTACCAGGAAGAATGAGCCGACTGGACACCCTGCCGGACCACTAGCAGGAAGACATATAGGGTCGACCAAGGGTGCCGCACTCTTACTGGGAGATTCAAGGTGGGTTACGCGAGTTGGGTAAGTTGTCAAAACTCAGAACTATTGGTCAGTCAGGAGGAGAAGGAGGGGGGGAGAGGGAGGAGGAGGAGGAGGAGGAGGAGGAGGAGGAGGAGGAGGAGGAGGTGGTGGAGGAGGAGGAAGAGGAGGAGGAGGAGGAGGAGATGGAGGAGCAGGAGGAGGAGGAGGAGGAGGAGGAGGAGAAGGAGGAGGGGGAGGAGAAGAAAATACAAACAAATACAAAGACAAAGAAAAGGAGACAGAAACGGAGAAGGTAGCAAACATAGACTAAAACTGAGGATATAGTACCTACACGCCAATCCCAGCATAACAAACGGGCCAGTGTATAAACAAATGAAACACTTCCCACCTGAGTCACCTGTTTACACGCCATGGACACGCACGGCGCCCACGCGACACATGCCCGATGGAATGGGCGTGGGAGACTTTCTCACGCTGCTGTGACATATCTTCACGACACATGGACAAACAGGTAGGAGTAGGGGGTGGGGTTGGAGGAGGGGGTGTGAGGGTGGACTGAGGGCTGTGGGTGGTGGGGGAGGGAGAGGGATGGGATTGAGGGAGGGAGGGATAGGTGACAATAGAAAAAGGAGGGGCAGAGGACAGGATGGGAGGAAGGAAGGATGGGTAACAGCAGGAAAAGGTGGGGGAGGGAGAAAGGGTGAAGGGGGGTTAGAGTTGGAGTCTTGGAGTAATGATTTACTGCTTGATAAACTGTTGATTTATCAAGTTTGAATGATCTCATCAATCTAATTCATAAATCTATACGCTTGAACTGTGCTGACTATTTGTCCTCTAAGCCTCTTTAAGAGAAGCTGGTACGTCTTAATCATGATGTCTGCACGCGACGCCTCGCGTGTTCCCGCGGCGTGACGTCACCCTTACGCCAGCTCGTGGTATTGGCGTCAGCGATAACGACAGCTCTGGCGCGTAGCTCACCTTCGTTGCCCGTACCAGGCACTTTTGCGTCAAGGCTGTTTTTTATTATTCTTTTATTTCTATATTTTTTTAAGCAAAGGCTGTAGTAGCTGTATGTACTCTCTCTCTTATGTGGCGGACGTGGAAGGTTCCGGGTATTTGATCGAACGAGAAACTTCCTCTTGGCATAAATACCCGAAATACTTAGTCTGAAATACCAATTTCTGATACTCACGCACACATAATGTCGTACATAATATGTATTTGTAAGCAGATACGAATATATGCATACACACGCGCGCACACACACACGCACACACACACACACACACACACACACAAACACACACACACACACATATACATATATATATATATATATATATATATATATATGTACATATATATACATATATATACATGTATATACATATACAAATATATATGAATTGACGTCCCAATGTTACATGCATGAGCCGACGCTGCAATGCTTACACGCAAGCATAATATTACCATCGAATATCCCGAAAGCATGCAGACCCAACAAAAGTAATCACAGTAATTTCTTCAGTGAAAGGCACTCGATGTCAGGTCACGCGAGGTCAGCCTATAGGCTGGAAGCAGGCGAAAGGCGAAGCAGGCGCGATAACCAGAAGATGAAAGAAGGAAAAAAAGAGAAGAGGAAGAAGGAAGTGGAGGAGAAGGAGTAGGAGCAGATGAAGAAGAAAAAAAGAAGAGGATGTAGTAGCAGTTGAAGCAGTTGGGGGAGGAGGTGCAGGAAGAAAAAAAAATGAAGGAGAGGATGAAGCAGAAAATAAAAAAATGAAGCATCAGTATTAATAAGAGCAGTAGAAGATGAAAACAGAAAGTACAGAGGTAAACGAAAACAGGACAAGGAAGGGGGCCAGAATTTTCGACCTGGCGCACGAAGAGTGAAGCTCGCATGCTAGCTAGCTAACCCGGGCACACGATAGACTAGTTTCACGATTTCGGAAGAAAAACACTTATCTCACGCCTTATTCACATCCAATTTCATAGCCATAAATTTCAGCTCTTTTATAGATACAAAAGCTACAGACGGGTATCCAAACCGCCATGCATGTCCATAGAACTTAGAATAATATAAATCAATGGTAAATAAATAAAGCCGAGCGAACGAGACATAACGAAATTAGCAATTAGGCAATCGAGCGTAACTCCAGACTTGTTTGACAGAGAAGATTCTGATCTCGGAGGCAAACGGAATCAGGTTTAGCGTGAACCACAGACCTGTTCAGCTTACACGTCTTGTAAAGCGTTTCAACATAGCAGAGTAGGGAGGGAGGGAGGGTAGGAGGGAGAGGGAGAGAAGGAAAGATGGAGAGAGGGAGGGAGGAATGAGAAAGGAAGGGAGGGAGGGAGGGTGAGGGGGAGAAAGAGAGAGAAAGAGAGAGAGAGAGAGAGAGAGAGAGAGAGAGAGAGAGAGAGAGAGAGAGAGAGAGAGAGAGAGAAGCAGAAACAAAGATAGATAGATAGATATAGAGATAGATGGATAGATAGATAGAGAGAGAGAGACAGAGAGAGAAAGATAGAGAGGCAGAGACAGATATAGACAGACAGATAGATAGAGAGAGAGATACAGAGAGGAGGAACCGTTATAACAAAACCATCGGTGAATAGTCCATAAACGCATTATCATCGTTTACATATACCCTGAGGCTCCACGTCATAACCTGGAAATACCATGACGTTTCCTCGAGTGGCTACGGGCGCACAGAACAAGCAATTGAGAGCAAGAACGTGTTCACCATCACAAGCAGCCGGAAGGACGGAGGGAGGGAGGGGGATGGGAGGAAGAAGAGGAGGGAGGGTACGGTAGAGAGGGAGAGGGATGAAGGGAGGGGGATGGGAGGAAGAAGAAGAGGGAGGGAATGGCAGAGAGGGAGAGGGAGGGAGGGAAGGAGGGGGATGGGAGGATGAAGAGGGAGGGAGGGAATGGCAGCGAGAGAGAGAGGTGAGGGAGGGCATCGAGCACAAAAAAGAGAGTTTCAAAGGAAAATGACGAGAAAAAGCGAGAAAAAAGGAACAGCAACAATAAACTAAACAAAAAAAGAGAGCGAAGTAAAAAAAAGCTTCTACCCCCCTTCCTCCTCCTAACCCCCTCCCCCCCCGTCCAATCGCCCCTTAAGTTCACAAAGGCCACATCGGGGGCAAGAACGCGCGTCAGTCTCGCCGTAATCAGGAGCTCGCCCTTAATAGCTCTCCCTTTCTTCTCATCTCTCTTGGAGGCTGCGTTCTGAGATCCTCTAGGGAGGGTGGAGGGGGAAGGGAGGAGGGGGAGTTAATTCGTGGTGCAGGGAGGGGTGGAGAGGGAGAGGGGAAGGGGGAGGGTAATCAATTTTTCCCTTCGAATTGAAAATGGGTAGATGATAACAGCCGTTGTTGATGCTGTTGATAATGATGAGGTGAGGTAGAAAAGGAGAGGTGATGGTGATGGAAAGGAAGAGAAGGAAGAAGAAAAAAAAGAAGATATGAAGAAAAAGAAGGAGGAATGAAGCAGAAGATGATGATATAAAGACGAGGATCTTTGTTCCATAGTGTATCACTTTGACTTTTACGTCTGTTAATAAAAATCGTATGAAAACAACGTTTAAACAATGTAAGACGCGTTACTGTACAATGTCCGTGAATAAATAGTTAAATCAATTAATAAATAGATAAATATAAACACACACACACACACACACACGTACACACAAACTTACAAACACACACACGTATGTGTGCGTGCGCGCGCGTGTGTGTGTACATGCATTAACTCAGATTACCTTCTAAATATGAACATAATCATGCAGACGAGCGCTCAGGAAAGGCAAGACGGGTCTGAAGATGCCCCTCCTACTTACGAGAAAGACCTTAGACCTCGAGCAGTCCCACCTACTTCCGGTGCACGCCCAGCATCCTCCGTCTTACCTGCAAAGGAAAGAATACCTGGGTAAGATTACCTGCATTAGCCAAGATTATCCAACCTGGGAAATGGGGATTGTAGTGTAACGACGTAAAAGATGTAATCGCGGGTAATGACAGGGAGAGAGAGACGTCGTAAACGGCGATGACAGTGTGGAGACATGACGAGGGAAAATATTAAATACATATGCACATACTCAGAGTCTTACACACATGAACAGAAGCGAACAAAACAAACACACACACACACACACACACACACACACACACACACACACACACACACACACACACACACACACACACGCTCACAGACACACACACAGACAAACAACACCGCACAACACCATCTCTAACAACAACCGCTAATGC
>BOPN01000910.1:210000-212500 GCA_017312705.2 Penaeus japonicus | reverse complement strand
CTAATTACACGTGGGTAATGGATAACTAGGGTTACTCATGAATATGGTATGAGTACTGAGGAGGGGGTGAGGCGTTGGATAGAGGGAGAAGTGGGAAGAAGAGGGAAGGAAAGAGGAGGTTGGGATGGATACGGAGGGAGGGAGGAGGGAGACTGGGGTATTGTGGAAGGAGGAAAAGGAGGATGTTGGGGGAAGGAGGATGGGGATGAGAATAGGGAATAATGGAAGGGGGGAGTTGGAGAGGGGCGACGAGAGGAAGGGAGTGGAAGAGGGAAGAAGGGAAGAGGGAAGTGTGCTGGGGGGAGAAAGAAGAGGAGGAAAAGTTGGAGAGCAGTAAAGGAAGTGAAGAGATAGGGATGTTGGAGAGAGAAGAGAAGCTGAGGAGGAAGGGAAAAGCGTTGGGGAGAGGAAGATGAAGGGGAAAAGAGAACACTGGGGAGCGAAGCGGAGAGAAGAGAGGGCTGCTGGAGGGGAAGGAAGATACACTATGAAATATCGGAAAAAGCGATGGTGTGCTATAGAAGAACTTAGTGTTGGAGATCTCGGAGGAAGGAAGGTAGTAAAGCGAGGAGAGAGAGAAGGGAGGGGAAGAGGGGAGAGGCGAGAAGAGAAGATGCTGCAGTAGAAAGTGACAGCCGCTACTGCCATTAGACCCCACGTACTTGGCGGAAGAATTCGAACACGGGTGGTTTCAGGACGGGTACTTTCTGGCCTGCGGGTCTTTTTTATTAATGGTAGGACTGCTGTTGCAATTAGCAGTGATGATGTCATTAACATTTAACATATCGTTATTGTTGCTCTCGCTATCATTATCATTGTATTAAATTTATTACCAGTTTTGTGAATATTATCCTTTTAATCAATGCTATTATCATCAGTCACCATAAGCATGATAATCATCATTAATTTTCTTTACTGTTATCATTAACATAAATATCATCACCACAATAATCTTAATTACTATTATCATCACCATCATAATCATTATATTGCAATCATTATCTCAACCATCATCACATTGTTGTTATCACCCTCTTTACCTCTATCATCATCGTCATTATCTTTATTGCCCTCATTTGATTTCAAGTTTTGCTCATCTGCTCCGTATACGCGTGTCATCGCCACCTTTAAGTGCTGCCTCATGTCTTCTCTGCCCTTTCTCTTTTCTTGTCTGTTTTCTCTCACTTTAGTTCCCTCCGTTCACTATCGTTTCGTTTTTTTATTCCTTCATTTGCTTAACATTTTCTTTATTTTCTTTCTTTTCCCTGTTCCGTCATGACGTGTCCAAATCCATGTCTCTCCTCTCAAGATATCATTATTCTGCAAGGACACAAGAAATATCACTCACGCACGCACGCACGCACGCACACACACACACACACACACAAAGAATATATATATATATACATATATATATATATATATATATATATATATATATATATATATATATATATATACACACACGCATATATAAACTTTCATTATTATGCCTCACATGTACTCCCCAATAGAATGCGGTCCTAGAGTCATTCTAAAACTCATATAAATAAAGCGAGATAAACACACATTACTCGCCCCTTCCCAAAAGACAATAAAACGACACCCACCCCCTCCCCAGATTAAAACAAAACAAAACAAAAAACAAAATCGAAAATTCGAATCCAGCCATGAAAGCCTCGCTAAGTAACAGCAGGTACCCAGACACACCACACTCTCACACATCTATAAATTCTATTATCTTTTCTTTTTTTTCTTTTTTCTCTCTCTCTTTTCTTTTACGTATCGACTCCCAAAGGACAATATGTCGAAGGGGCGAGTACGATACACATCGACTCCTCTCTCTTGTCTTCTGGTATTTTGTTAAGAAATCTTTAAGAGGTTGATGTTGTTTATGTTTGCGTGCGAGTGGGACGCCTGGGAGATACGGAATCGACGTGTGTTGTGAATAGGAAATTGAGAGCAAGTAGACCATTGCAGACTTTCTTCTTTTGTTGTGAGGATCAAGGAGTGTTTATTTCATCTCTCTTTCTTTCTATTTGTCTCTCTCCTCTCTCTCTGTCTCTCTGTCTCTCTCTCTGTCTCTCTCTCTTTCTCGTCTCACTCTCTCTCCCTTTCCCTCTATTTCCTCTTTTCTCGTTCTCTTTCCGTTTTTCTCTCTCTATTCATGCTCTCTGCCTCCCTATTTTTCTTTCTCTCCTTTTTACTCTCTCTATCCTTCTGTATTTCTTTTTCTCTCTGCCTCCACCTATTTCTCGTGGGAGGCTGTGCAAGCTCAACGACTAGCATCACTATCCACATAAATAGAGCCTGTACATGCACACACACACACACACACACACACACACACACACACACACACACACACACACACACACACACACACACACACACACACACACACACACACAAACGTCCACATCTCCACCACGATGCTGTTATTAAAAACCCTCCTTGCAGCCGTGTCGCACCGCAAAGCAAACAGCACTGAGGAAGTCCC
>BOPN01000910.1:192500-202500 GCA_017312705.2 Penaeus japonicus | reverse complement strand
CAAAAAAGCCCGCCCCTTTAACCTCCCTCCTCCAACCCAGCTGTCGGCACTTGGCACGTTACGCTCGCAAACAGCTGGTTGGAGGCCCATAAATTCCTCACAGCTGATTATTAAAGGTAATCAGAGAGTACTCAACAGGTGACGGTAACGGGGGCGGAGGGCAGATCACACTCAGCCCTTTAAGGCGTTGTTATCTTTTAATTACGAGGCGTCCCGTGACAGAGTGAAGCATGGAGAGGTTCGGTAGGTCGCGGGCGGGGTGTCAACTCCGCCCATATTAAGGCCCGTGGGCGTGGGCGGCCCCCCGGGACTCTCGACAAGAGCCCATTACTCTGCTATTATTCCTCCACGGGAAGGAGAGGCTGCTTTGTGAAGTGTCTCTCACCCCCCCCCCCCCCCCTTCTTACACACACACACTTCTGCACCCCTTCTCTCGGCTGCATTTTATGTTGGTGCTCATGTCTACTTTTGTTCGTGGCTTCGGTTGTTGGATATTTTAATGTTTTTATTTATTTTCTTGTTTGTTCCTTTCTACTCATTTTATCTGTCTCTCCTTTCTATACTCTCCCTCTCTTTCTTTAACTATCCCTCACATTGTCCTCATTCTCAACCTCAATCTTATTCTTCTCCTCCTCTCTTCTCCTTTTCCTATCTCTCCCTCTCCTTCTCTATACCCCTTCCACCCTCCCTCATGGTATTGCAAAACCCCAGTATCAAATAGCCATGCAACATTCCCATGCACTAACCAGACCCCCGTCCCCCAAGTGCTAGCAACATTACCATTCCAAAGTCCATATTCAAGCAGCCACAGGGACTACACATTCCCCAGTGACCGAGGTCCCTTTCTGCGGTACCGACTCAAGCAGAAGAAGAAAAAGAAACAGAAGATGGTGAGTGAATGAGACAAAAGGAGATTGAGGAGGAGGAGAAGGTGGAGAAGAAGATTGAGGAGGAGGAGGAGGAGGAGAAGGAGGGAGAGGAGGTGGAATAATGAAGAAGATAATGAAGAAGCAGGAGAAGAAGAGCAAAAAAGAATGAGAAGAAGAAACTAGTTGGTTCTCTTCTCTTGCAAAAGATCTTACCCAAAAATGATGTAACTAGAGAAAAGGGTAACACGATGCTACAATTATCACAATTGTATCAAACGAAACCACGCCATATTACCAAGCACAACAGCAACAACAAAAACGATAACAAACGAGACACCGAGAAGTAGACTATCAACAACCCCCTTCTTCCTTTACACGTTAACCCCCTCCCTCTCTTCTCCGCCCCCCTACCCCCTACTCCTGAATACCTCTTGCCCAAAGGACCAGAACGAACTTGAACGCTTATACTTTATTCTTTCTTCGCTTTTTCTTATTATTTTTCACTTTTTTCTCTCTATTTTTGACACGTCGACTTGACTTATAAATCACATTTCACTCGAACCGACATTATGATTTCTCTTTTTCATCTTCTCGTCGATAACTCTGCCCTCCCCTCATCCTCTTATTCTCCTTTTTGTTTCTCTCTTTGTCTCTCTCTCTCTCTCTCTCTCTCTCTCTCTCTCTCTCTCTCTCTCTCTCTATCTATCTATCTGTGTGTCTCAGCGTCTCTCTGTCTCCCTGTCCACCTGTCTCTCTCCCTCCTCCCTCCCTTCCCTCCCTCCTACCCCTCCCAATCCCTCCTTCAAGGTGCTCATATGGTCATCTCTTTTATTAACTCGCGATAATCATTCTCACTGACGCGATCAAAGGCCCATGAGGTTTAGACAAGGGTAAATTTTGTAAGCGAAGAGGTGAGGGGGCAAGGGAGGGGGAATGGGGGAGGAGAGATGAGACAGGAGGAGGAACGGGGGGGAAGGAAGGGGGAAAGGAGGGTTAAAGGAGGAAAGGGAGGGGAGAAGAGGATAAGAAAATAAAGTGAGGAGGGGTAGGGGGGAAGGTAGGGGGGAGAGAGTAGAAGAGAGGAGGGGGAAGAGAAATAGAGAGAGAGAAGGGGGAAGAGGAGAAGAGAGGAGGGGTAAAGGAAGGAGGAGGAGGAGGAGGAGGAGACAGGAGGGGAATTAATGTGTAAATTGACAGAGGAAGAGAAAAAAAACGCAAGGGACGAATTATGCAGAATACACACTTATAAGATACACACAAACAATGATCATTCCTTTTACTCTGTGGCCTTCTCTTTCTTCTAAAACAACCCTTACTTCTCTTCTCTTGCTACTACTTCTTGTTGGTCCTCTCCCTTCTCTTCTTTTTCTTCTTCTTGCCCTCCTTTTTTCTACTTTCCCCCTTATTCTTATTCTTCCACCATCTCCTCCTCCTCCTCCTCCTCCTTCTCCCGAGCGTGACCTGGGTTGGAACTGGTATGTGGATGTTTGTAGCAGCCACCGCCCCCCTCCACCTTCTCCCCCCTCCCCTATGACACTTATTCATACTAATGCTCTCGTCCTCCGCATCCTCTTCTCTTTACACCCCCATCTCCTTCCCTTCACATCCTCCCTCCCCTCCTCCTAACTCCTCCTCATACTAGCAAACCCCTTCTTTCTGGTCCTCCTTCTCTCCCCATTTTCTAATACATTCCATTCTGGCTTTTACACATACTAGTCTTTCTCCTTCCCCACTCTCTATTCTTCTTCCTCTCCCTTCCCTTCCCTTCCTCCTCCTCGTCTCCATCCCTCCACTCATCCTCTCATCCCCCCACCTCCTATCCTGTCCCTCTCCTCATATCCTTCCCCTCAATTCCCACTATATCTTCTACTATCCCTCTCACAAACTACATGTTCCCCTTTTATATCCCTTTTCCCTACCCCCATCCCTATTTTCATCCCTATCCCTCTCCCAAACTAATACTCCCTCATCCCATCCCTATCCCTATCTTCATTCCCTTCCCTATTCCTCCTCCCTCCTCCACTATCCCCCATCGCCCTCATCCCTACCCCCCCTCCCTCTCCTAGCCGGCGGGTCAAGTCCGACAGCGGGCAGAGCTGCGGTCAGCGGGTTATTGTTAGCCATTACGAGGCTGACAACGGCGGTCTCGCCTACCCCCATTATCTCCCTCTGGCCCGATGCAGCTGTGACGTCATCACATCGCGCGCGCATGCCTTCCGAGCGGGAGAGCCGATTCTAACGTCGATCGTAGCGTCTAGTGTAGAATCGACGTTTATGTCGATTGTGAGGTCGAGAATAGTGTTGGATGCAGCGTCGACTGCAGCGTCAGTTGTAGCAGAGTATGTGTCTCGTGTGCTACTCCGAGCGTGCTGAGAGGGCACGAGGAGGTGTGCCTTACGCTTCTGTGGCGTCGACGAATAGTATGATGTCAGAAAATGTTTCTTTTTCGTTATCATCGCCATATAGAGAAATGCGTCACAGACACACACTCACACACACACACACACACACACACACACACACACACACACACACACACACACACACACGCGCACACACACACACACACACACACACACACACACACACACACACACACACACACATATATATATACACTGTCTTATACAAGGATACACAATCTTTTAGCTTTAAATTACGAGTCCTCATAAATTATAGAAGGAAATTATACATTCATATTTCGTTTTTAGGATGTCTTTCCGGACATTCATTAGCATTTCAGATAATGGTACAAACTCTAGATTACATGGCTTCATGTTGCAGTTATATTCCGTTTCGACAAACATATTTCGATATAGTTCCCACTATTTTATAGTCTATTGCAATTATGCATATTCCTTTTGTCATCCTGCTTCCCATCCATGCAAACCATCATATCACTCACAACTACATAGATAACTACCATGATCTTACCCACAACCATATCACTCACAATAACTCCATTACTCATAATCATTACATCATTCACTATCACTATTCACTATTCACTATCCAGTTCATTTATCATAAAATCTCCTTCACAAAAAAGAGGCATTGACAAGTCGTGTGTCCCCGATCCCCAGCTTCTCTGATTATTAGATGAATAGATAAGTAGATAAATAGATAAATAGATAGATAATCCCGTATTACATATCAGCTGAGTCGGTCTCTGCTCTGTTGACATAGTACGTCGATACACCCTAAGATGACACATCGGCACACTTGAACACGACACATTGACACACTCCGACATGACACGTTCGACACACTCAAACAGGACACGATACAAATGACACATAAACGACACTCCCCGACCATCGAGGTCGTACAGCTTTTCAGAGTAACCAAACATTACTAATGAAATCGTCTTTGTCATTCGAGTGCCGAGCGGGCAAGTGAAACTAATCCTTAATGACACAGAACAAGGGACAACGGAAGATAAACGGACGGTATGCAATGGCTTCGAGTCGTGGCGAGAGTTGATTGCAATTGCGAGCCCCGATTTCTGTTTCTGGTCTTTCCTGTCTGTTTTACCGTTTCCTTCCCTGTCTCTGTTTTGTCATGCTCCTTCCCTGTTTACTTATGCGTCTGTTTGTAATTTTCCTTCTCTGTTAACTTATGTTAAGTCACAATCCATAGGGGCAATTCGAATAGAGGATGGGCAGTGAAATGAAGGGAATAAAGAGAGGGAGAGAGAGAGAGAGAGAGAGAGAGAGAGAGAGAGAGAGAGAGAGAGAGAGAGAGAGAGAGAGAGAGAGAGAGAGAGAGAGAGAGAGAAAATGATAGATAATTAAGCACTGCCACTATTAGGACAATACCCCTAGACACTCTACTCTCCTCTTCTCACCTTCCACCCCCACCCCCATCCCCCGTCCCCTACCAAACATCCTAACACCCCTCCCCCTAGCCCCCAACACAAAAACAGAGCCCTTAATCCGATAGCCTCGCGTACGAAGCGATCATAGGATTACTTCTCTCGTACCCGGCCATCAAGAGAAGGATGGGGAAGGAGGGAGGGAGGTAAGGGAAGGAGTCGAGAGGGGGAAGAGGGATGGGGGGTAAGGAAGGACCCGCGGCGCTGCAATTTGAGAGTCGCTATACCGCTCGTGTCCTCGCAAAGGCTCGTTCGCGGCACTTCGTCGACGGTACAAGTTCTCGTTGGCTGTTGCAGTGGTATTGGTATTTCCTGGTATTGATGTTATAGGGGAAGAGAAGGTGCTGCTGCTGCTGCTGCTGGAGGAGGAGGAGGAGGAGGAGGAGGAGGAGGAGGAGGAGGAGGAGGAGGAGGAGGAGGAGGAGGAGGAGGAGGAGGAGGAGGAGGAGGAGGAGGAGGAGGAGGAGGAGGAGGAGGAGGAGGAGGAGGAAGAGGAGGAGGAGGAGGACGAAGAGGAGGAGGAGGAGAAGAAGAAGAGAGATATACACAGAGATAGATAGAAGACAGATAGATTTATAGAGTAAGATAGAGATAGAGATAGATAGATAGATAGATAGATAGATAGATAGAGAGAGAGAGAGAGAATAGAGACGGAAGAAAAAAAAGAGAATGGAGGAATATACTAGGAACACAGATAAGAAAAAAGAGAGAGAGAAAGCCGAAAGAACAGACAAAAAGAGAATAATGAAGAGATAAAACAGAAAAGTTAAAGAATAAACAATAATAAAAAACAGACACACAACATCCCATCACAGTCACAACAAATAGAAAAAATAAACAATACCCAGGAAAAAATAGAAACAAGTCATCCTCGACCTTCAAGATATAAGGAGGGGGATGAAGGAGGAGGTAGGAGGAAAGAAAGGGAGGAGGAGAAGTAAGAGGAAGAGGAGGAAGAAGAAGAGGAAGAGGAGGGAGGAGGTAGAGGAATAAAAGGAAAAGGAGGAGGAGGAGGAAGAGGAGAAGGAGGCAGAGGAAGAGGAGGAGAATGAGGCAGAGGAGGAGGAGGAGGAGGAGGAGGAGGAAGAGGAAGAAAAGGTGGAAGAGGATGGATGAGGAGGAGGAGGAGGGGGATGAAGGAGGAGGTAGGAGGAAAGAAAGGGAGGAGGAGAAGTAGGAAGAAGAGGAGGAGGAAGAGGAGGAAGCGGTGAAGGAGAAGGATAGAGGAGAAGAAGGAGGAGGAGGAGGAGGAGGAGGAGGAGGAGGATGGAGGAGGAGAAGAAGGAGGAGGAGGAGGGAGGAGGTAGAGGAATAAAAGGAAGAGGAAGAGGAGAAGAAGGAGGCAGAGGAAGAGGAGGAGAAGGAGGCAGAGGAGGAGGAGGAAGAGGAAAAGGAAGGAAAGGTGGAAGACGTTGGATGAGGAGGAGGAGGAGGTGGATGAGGGGAAGGAGGAGCAGGAGCTAGAGGAGGAGGAGGAGAGGAGAAGGAGGCAGAGGAGGGGGGGGGAGAGGAAGAGGAGGAGGAGGTGGATGAGGATGTATGGGGAAGAGGAAGAGAACAGGAGAAGGAAGAGAAGAGGAGGAAAGGAGGAGGAGGAGAAGAGGAGGAAGGGAGGAGAAGGAGGAGCGGGAATAGGAGGAGGAGAAAAAGAAGAAGAGGGCAGAGAAAAAGAAGGAGACAGAGAAAGTGAACGATAAAAAAGAGGCAGAGGAGGAGGGGCAGGAGGCGTGTCTGGGAGAGAGGAAGATAAAAGAGGAGGAAGGGAGGAAGAGATGAGCACCGAAGACAAGACACATCCGCCCTGTAACATGACCTCCAAGTCACCTCACGAAGAACACCTACGGAAGGTGCAAAGGGCGATAGATTAATGAATAAGAAAGAAAGGATAAGAAAGAGATATATAAAAGACAGGTGTGAGAAGAAGAATTAAACGAAAAAGAGGAATGAAGAAGAAAAAAAGAAAGAAAGAAGAAGAGAAAGAAGACAAAGAATAAAGAAGAAGAGAAAGAAGACAAAGAATGAAGAAGAAGAAGAAAAAAGAATATAATGATAATAAAAACAAGAAAATGAAGGGATGATTACGTACTCAATCACCTTCACCTTTTCACAATCTCTTAATCATGAAATCAAACGGGAAAGCAGTAGCAATCTGCAATATCCATCTGTGTTTACCTGAATATTATATGAAAGCTTGTTTTTTTCTCTTCTTTCTGTTGATCTCTCTTCATTGCTGAATTCCTTGGCTCTGTCTACCTCCTTTCTCTCTCTTTCTCGCTGTGTCTGTCTGTTTGTCCGTATATCTGTCTCTCCCCTCACCTCTCTCTCTCTCTCTCTCTCTCTCTCTCTCTCTCTCTCTCTCTCTCTCTCTCTCTCTCTCTCTCTCTCTCTCTCTCTCTCTCTCTCTCTCTCTCCTCCTCCTCCTATCCACTACTCAGAAGAAGCGAAGAAGGTGCCAATCCCACCCCCTCCCACCCCTATACCCGCACTTCCACACCTTCAATCTGTGCCCCCCTCTCCCACGCCTACCCACCTCCCTCCCACCCCTTCCTCAGTGCCCCCAGGCCTGCCATCCATCATAGGGCCTACTGAGCCCCAACAAAGGGAAGAGATGCCCAGACCACCAGCAGAGGCTCCTGCGACGTGTATATTTATATCCACTTAGACCCACTGCTCAAGGACTGGGGAAAGCGAGGGAGAGGGAGAGGGAGAGGGAGAGGGAGAGGGAGAGGGAGGGAGAGAGAGAGAAAGATCCGAGATTAATGAACTGAAAAAAATATAGGAATAAGTGATAAAAGGAACGCACAAAAAATGAGTAGGGGATGACGAGAGAGAGAGAGAGAGAGAGAGAGAGAGAGAGAGAGAGAGAGAGAGAGAGAGAGAGAGAGAGAGAGAGAGAGAGAGAGAGAGAGAGAGAGAGAGGGGGGGGGGGAGAGGGAGAGAGAGGAAGAGAAAGGGAGAGGGAGAGAGGGAGAGATGGAGAGAAGAAGAGAAAGGGAGAGGGAGAGAGGGAGAGAGAGAGAGAGGAGAGAGAGAGAGAGGAAGAGAGAGAGAAGGAGAGAGGGAGAGAGAGAGAGAGAGATATAGAGAGAGAGACATTTAGCATTATAATAACAACAAGAGTTCCACCATGGCGAAAGTACAGACAGAAAGCTATTATAGACTGTACGTTTGTGGACGGCTTCTCACTTTCTTTCTCCCTCTACCCTTTATCCCCATCCTCCTTCCCTCTCCCTCCCGCCCCATTTCCCCCATTCTCCTTCCCCCTCACTCTTTCCCCTTCCCCTCAGCCCTCCCTTCATCCCAATTTCCCCTCTCTCTTCTCCCTCTGCCCTCCTCCCCATTTTCCTCTTCCCCTCCCTTATTCCCCCTTCCTCTTAACCCTACCTTCCTTCCTATCTCCCCTCCCCCTCCACCTTACTCCCAATCTCCCCTTACCGCCCTCCCCTTTTTTCCTTCCCCACCAGCCAGTCTCCCTCAATTCTTTCCCCATCCCCCCACCTATCTACCCTTCCTCGCTTCTTTTCCCATCCCCCCACCCACCTACCCTCCCTCCCTTCTTTCCCCTTCCCCCGACCCCCTCACCCTCCCTCCCTTCTTTCCCCTTCCCCCACCCCCCTACCCTCCCTCCTGTCCTTGAACTTTCTCGAATTGACCCTCGAGGCGGTGCGCGAGCGAGGCGTTAAGGAGGCAGTAGAGTAAAACACTTTTTTATCTTCGCTTCATCACAATGTTGCACATTTTTTGCGTCCGTTTAGAGATGGGGGAGAAGGGTTGGGGGCAAGGGGGTGGGGGTGAAAGTGAGGTGAGATAGAATGGTGGTGATGGTGGTGATGGTGTCGGTGGTGCAGAAGGTGATTGTGATGATGATGATGATTTATCCACTAGTACTTGTTAACTCTATCTATCAATCTATCTATCATGATTTCAATACTATTTCAACAGGAGCGAAACAGAAGGCGGGGACGGGGATAGGGGCAAGGGTATGGGTGGGGGATGAGGCAGGGGGGATGGATAGATCACCTGGTGAAGTGAGACTGAAATGACCTTCAAACGACGCCTCTCTTCATCATTAAAGACATGACTCAAGCTGTTAATTAACCACGGCGAGGAACAACGAGTCACTCGCTCAACGACTCGTAGGGACTGGCGCGTGGCGATGGATGGGTAAGGGGCGGGGAGGGGGGGAGGGAGCGGGAACGACTTATTCTCTCGACCCATCTGGAGGACGTCCCTTCACCGTTCATCGAAGGGTCGATTTGCGAGGTCTCTCACTTGGTCGTTTCTCTCTCTATTTCTCGCCTTTTCTCTCTCTCTCTCTCTCTCTCTCTCTCTCTCTCTCTCTCTCTCTCTCTCTCTCTCTCTCTCTCTCTCTCTCTCTCTCTCTCTCTCTCTCTCTCTCTCAATCTCTCTCTATCTATCTGTCACTCTCTCTCTCTATCTGTCCCTGTATTATTTGGTCGTCTCCCTTATTCTCTACCTATTTGTCCCTCTCGTTCGTTCTTCGTCGTTCGTAAGCCAAACGTTAACCATCCATGACAACACAAAGGGGAACCTCCACCTCCAGTACATGGATAATAGTTACCTTTCATGCATCATAATCCTAATGTCTCTAAGAAGCAACCACACATGAAAAGTCCAACCCACTAAATATATCGCAGAAATCTATAAATCTAAAAAGAGAACAATAAATAAAACAATAAGAACAAAAGATAACAAAAAATAACATTAAGAAATCAATGATAGTAATACAACCAAATCAATAATAAATAATAATAACAACACAAACAATAAAACAAAAACAAAAAAAACAGCAACAACACGCCACCAACACAACGACTTCCGCACGAAAAAAAAGAAAAAAAAAATTAATTAAGAAATAAAACTCGGATAAGCGAACGTCGATGAAGACATATTGTTAAGAAATGTTGATCGATATCGCGTTTGATGTTTTTTTTTTCTCTTTTTTTATTTTTTAATTTTTTTTTTATTTTTTTTGTGTAAATTCCTTCGTCCTATAGGACTTTCACCGTACGGGAAGAGTGGAGGGGCTTGGCGATAAAGAGAGAGAGAGAGAGAAAGAGAGAGAGAGAGAGAGAGAGAGAGAGAGAGAGAGAGAGAGAGAGAGAGAGAGAGAGAGAGAGAGAGAGAGAGAGAGAGAGAGAGAGACGGACAGACAGAAATAAAAAAAAGAAAAAAGAAAGAAGAAAAAAACTGAAAGATAAACAATAAGGAAAAAGAGAAAGAGAGCGAAGAATAA
>BOPN01000910.1:185000-187500 GCA_017312705.2 Penaeus japonicus | reverse complement strand
TGCAGCAAGTAATGGAAGGGCCAGCATGGTCATTTGCATAGCGTTCGGGTATAAGAGAGGGTGATGACAATGGGTATGGGTGATGGAGGTCATAATTGGTATGGGTGAATAGGGGAGTCAAGGGTATGGTATATTTGGGATGTGTGATGGTGATAATGGATATGGTATTGAGGGTATGAGTGATAATGGGGGACAATGGGTATGGAAAATGGGAATGGGGGATGATGATAATGGGAAGAGAGAGAGAGAGAGAGAGAGAGAGAGAGAGAGAGAGAGAGAGAGAGAGAGAGAGAGAGAGAGAGAGAGAGAGGGGGGGGATAACGAGAAAGATAAGCAAAGCTCCTAAATCACCTTTCCTCCGCATCTCCCTCGTCGTCATGACAACCACAGACGTAGCCAGCATCCGAGCGTTAACGAAGATCGTCACGGTGTTTGCACAGCTGATATTAAACCAAGATTAGAAGAAGGAAAAGAATGAGAGAGGAAATCACGAGAGGAAATAGAGAAAGATGGCAAAGGAAAACAGAAAAGAAAATACCACACAGGAAAAGAGAGATTGTGAGATCAGGAACGTAAACAAAAAATACAAATCATACAAAAAATATCAAAACATTTGAAATAATAATGATGATGATAACAACAATGGTAATAATAATAATGATAATAAATGAATAAGTAGACAGATATTTAAACAGATGAATAAAACCGAACTTCAGAACTATTATATGAACAAAATAACCTGAACAATAATAAGAATAATCATAAAAAACTCAAGACATTACCAATGACTCAGCAATTTCTTCCTTCGTCAAGCAACAATTATTTCATCCGAGAAAAATATCACCTATGAATCAGAAAATAAGAAAATGTATGTAAGAACGAATTACATCTCTCGCTCTCCTAAAATGGTGCGTTTTGCTTTTTTTTTTTGTTTTTTTTTTGTGTGTGTCGATGTGTCTCGATCTTTGGGGGATGGTCCCTTATTCTTCCCTTCCTCTTATCCGGTTCGACGTTTGTCAGCCGGGGTGGAGTGGGGTGGGGTGGGGGGGTACTGCGGATATGTTGACGGCGATAGATAAACAATGAAAATGATAGGGACAGCAATACATAGTGTTGTTATTATTGCTTGTTTAACTACAACAGCAACTACCTCTACTATTCCTATCACTACAACTGCTTCAGCAAATAACATAGTAATTATACTAATAATAATGATAATCACAATAATGATAGTATAATGATAATGATAGTAATAATATTAATAACAATAATAATGATAATAATAACAATAATAATAACGATAATAATAACAATAACAACAACAATAACAATAATAATAATAATAATAATAATAATAATAATAATGGTAATAATAATAATAATAATATCCATAATGATAATGATAATAATTTCAAAAACTACAATAATACTGACATTATTACTACTACTACTACTACTACTACTACAAGTTCTCCTACTACTATCAATAACAATAATAATGATAATAAAGCGTTAGTAGCTTAACACTTGGAATATGAAAGCGAGGAAGGGGAAGACGAAGCAAAATACGAACACCGAATATTAACAGAAAAAAACAACCCTCTTGGCCGCCCAAACACGACACCCTCACTCGAGGATGGCAAGTCAGTAGGTAAGTCCGTCACCCATTTCCTGCAAGCAACAGATGGCAACACATCGCCACCCAACGTCCGGGCAACCTATGAATTTCATCCCGTTCTGCCTTGTACCACTCTTTCTCTGTCTCTATCTCTATCGCCATCTCTGCCTCTCTCCCTCTCTTCAATTTCTCTTTTTTCGAGTATTTTAACTTTCCTTCCTTCTATCCTCTGGTACCTTCTATTTCCTGTCTCCTTCATTTCCTCCCAATCTCCCATTTCCTTTCTGTTCTTCATTTCAAACTCATTTCTTCTTTTCTTCTTGTCTCTATCTCATCTCCGTCACCTGACATCAAAGAAAATGAAAACGGGAAATGAAAAGGCAGAGGAATGCATGCATCAGCATCGTAGGGAGGAACGAGGTTGGGAAAGAAGATGAAGAAATGGGAAAGAGCAAGAGCAACAGAGAGAGAGAGAGAGAGAGAGAGAGAGAGAGAGAGAGAGAGAGAGAGAGAGAGAGAGAGAGAGAGAGAGCAAGACAGAAAGAGAGAGAGAGTTGAAATAGAGAAAGAGAAGAATGAGAGAGAGCGAAAAAAAGAGAGGAGAAAAACAACACCAACCAAACTAAACTCCGCTTCGGGACACACACCAACCGAATCGCCATTAAAGCACGTGACTTTCCATCTTGCCTTCCTCTCTTCTTCCCATTTCCCTATTTCCCTTTCCTCCCTCCCTCACGCCTTCCTCCCTCCCTCTCGCCCACCTCCTTCCTCCCCACCCACCTCCTTCCTTCCCGCCCTCCTCCTCCCCTCACCCCTATCTTCCCTCCCTTCCTCCCACCCCCTTCCCCTCCCTCCCCACCTCTCTTCCTCGAACCCCGAACC
>BOPN01000910.1:170000-172500 GCA_017312705.2 Penaeus japonicus | reverse complement strand
AATAATAATAATGACGATGATAATCTAAGCGCCTATTATCACGCGACGCGGAACGAATGGAGGGAGGGAGGGTGGAGGGAGGAGAGAGGGAGAGGGGAAAGTAGGCCTTTTTGCCCCCCCTCTCCCTCTCCCTCCTGAGATCGAGATGGCTATCGTACCCTTGTCCCGGACCCGCCCTTATCTCGCGTTATCAGTATTGCCTTGTTTCTGTTCTCTTTCTCTCCTATTATCCGCTTCATATGAGGGGGGTGGGTTCCGTCTGCGCTGCGGATTCTTGTTACCCCCCCCCCCTCTATTCCCTCGTGCTGTGTATGCCGTGTCGTCTCTCTATCTCTCCCTCTCCTTGCTTCTCCTTCACCCCCTTTCCATCTTTTGCCTATGTGCCTCACCCTCTTCCTCTGACTTTTCTCCCTCTTCTCTATTATATCCTTACCCCTTCCTTCTCTCTCTTCCTCTTCCTTTTCTTTCTTTCTTTCTCTCTCTCTCTCTCTCTCTCTCTCTCTCTCTCTCTCTCTCTCTCTCTCTCCCTCCTCTCTCTCTCTCTCTCTCTCGCTCCCCCCTCTCTCTCTCTCTCGCTCCCCTCCCCCTCTCTCTCGCCCCCCCCCCTCTCTCTCTCTCTCCCCCACTCTCCCTCTCTCCCTCCCTCCCTCTGCCTCTCTCTCTCTCTCACCTCCTACCAAGCAGTAGGGTGGAGTGCAGCCATGCATGTTATGTTTCGTCAATCAGATCTCTTCTCTGCAGTCTTAAAAATGTAAATATTAAATCATCGATGTTTATATACATGTGATCTCGATGGATGATGCTGAAGCAGGATATGACTTGCCGAGTCCTTTAGTTATTTGTCTGGAGCTTCTTATTCTTATCATCTTAGTTCGTTGTTGCTGATTTTTTTCTGTTTTAAATTGTTACTGTTTTATTCTCTCCCTTCTCTATCTCCCCTTTTCTTTCTTTTCTTTTTTTCTTTCTCTTTCTCTCTCTCCCACTATCCCTCTTTCCTACTCACTCCGCTTCCCACTTTCTCTCATTTTCTTCCCTTCCCACTTTATCCCCTCCTACTCTACTCCTCTCCTGTTTCCTCCTCTATTCCACTCTTTGTCCCTTTCTTTCCCTCTCCTCTCCCTCTCTCATCTTCAATACTGTTAACATTTTAATAAATTTCTCTCCACCTCGCCTTTGCCCCGAGCATGACCGAAATACTACTCAAAATGTCATGAACTGTCATGAGGTCTGGCATTATGGTTTAACAGGAACTTAGTGAATCGGGTTCCTTTCTTCTTCCTCTTTTTCTTCGTCTTTGTCTTTGTGTTCTTCTTTTCTTCCTCATCTTTTTCGACTCTTTTATTTCTGTCTTTTCATAAATTACAACTTTCAATGATACAATATCCACGGATATAAAACACCAGAGAGGCAATAGAAAATTGAATGATAAAACAAATAAACAAAGAAATAAAAATACAAACGATAATAGGAGGAAATCATAAACTGGTTCCCGGATGTCATAAAATTAGGAAAGTGCCAAACAGTAGTTCCTCTATTGTCATTTTATACGCTTGAGAGAGAGAGAGAGAGAGAGAGAGAGAGAGAGAGAGAGAGAGAGAGAGAGAGAGAGAGAGAGAGAGAGAGAGACTTTTTGACTTTGACGAGTTTATTGAGACAAGTGATTACGTACATCTCAAAAGGATGAGGTAACATAGGTTATCCTCACCCCAATCTTAGTCCCTCTTTGGGCTCACATATATTTTACAAAACCTTACAGCTATGTCAACATGTTGAAATATATACAGAGCAAAAGACGGGTCAATCACAAGCATACACAATTAAATGTTTACATATCAGGAGAACGATATAACAGTATGGATTATCACCCTCAGCATGCAAGGTCCTCTCCTAAGGTCACATGATTACATACTTGAAATATGTGGCGCACATATATGTTAATAATATATATGTATGCTCCCGGAGGAAAGAATTTATCAGAAAGTCAAGAAGTATGTTTGTATTTAACAGGATAATGTATCATAAATGATATTCATTCACGTCTCAATAAAATCCTACTTGGGCTATCGTAGTCTCGGCAGAAGGGAAGTCACAATCGGGTATACACTGTTGTCAACTACAATTATGTGGTCGATGCGAAGTGTTTATACGAGAGAGAGAGAGAGAGAGAGAGAGAGAGAGAGAGAGAGAGAGAGAGAGAGAGAGAGAGAGAGAGAGAGAGAGAGAGAGAGAGAGACTAAAAGAGAGGAGAGGAGGGGAGAGAGAGAGGGGGAGATGCTGAAGGAAAGTGAGAAAAAGAGAAAGAGAGAGAGAGAGTGAGAGAGATTCTTACAACTTTCAACACTAAACATTTGTAACGCTGGTTTGTGTCTGTTCTAATCTAAACTTTATCTCTCTATGTCGTCCCCCCTTCTCTCTCTCTCTCTCTCTCTCTTTCTCTCTTTTACAAGTTTCAATTGTGAGTGACAGCTACTTCTCTCACCTCCCCCATTCCTCACTCTCA
>BOPN01000910.1:152500-155000 GCA_017312705.2 Penaeus japonicus | reverse complement strand
TAAATCTCCAATACCATCGAAATCACTGTTTTACCCCCCCCTCCCCAACACAGTATCCATAACTGATAACATCAAAACAACAAAGAATAACAATTTCCCCTCCCTTAAAAAAAACATAACCACCCGTGTGTCTCGCCCTCCTTCCATCCCTCTTGTACATCCTGTGACAAGGAATTCTCACCTCTACCGACATCACTCCCCGTGATAACACCTCATCAACATACCTGCCGCCACCTGAGACGATAACACTCCCTCCCCCATCCTCCACTGCCCCCCTCTGCTCACTCCTTATCGTTGGCAAGCACTGTTGTTATCACTGTTATAAATGACCCTTAGTTTGTGTTGTGAAAAAGGATGGGGGAAAGGGGTGGAACGGGGTTGGCCAACCTTGTACGTTTGAATGTTGTTGTTTTTTTCTAGAGAGAGAGAGAGAGAGAGAGAGAGAGAGAGAGAGAGAGAGAGAGAGAGAGAGAGAGAGAGAAAGAGAGAGAGAGAGAGAGAGAGAGAGAGAGAGAGAGAGAGAGAGAGAGAGAGTAAAGAGAGAGAGAGAGAGAGAGAGAGAGAGAGAGAGAGAGAGAGAGAGAGAGAGAGAGAGAGAGAGAGAGAGAGAGAGAGAGAGAGAGAAAGGCAGACAGAGAGAGAGAGAGAAAAAAGAAATAGAGAGACAGACATTTAAATAACATCCAACATGCTTCCCCACCTAGCAGGGTGGTCCACAGGCTATATTCCCACATGTAGTACAACTGCGTCTGTAACGCGAACCGCTGTATTGCACAAGAGCTTCCTACTCGATGCAATCAGCAGTTTTTAGGATGTACAATCATACAGCTCAAGTGTACACTGAACATCAAGAATGCGGGCAGACGTGGGTTGGTTTTAATAAGGATAGAACAGGCGCCATGAAGGCATATGGGTGTTAATGAACATGTTGGTTTGATTAAATAATATACCGTCGGATCTGAATCAGATATAAATCATATATGATCTTCCTTTTTTGTAACACTACCTCTGGTCGAATTAATCAAAACGATCTTCAAGAAATGCTGCTAACTACATTCCAGTTACCTATAGGCCTACTTTCCACAGCCGCATTTTTTCCCAAGAATTACAGAAGAACGTGGTGCTCAAAGAACGAAGAAGTAGAAAGAAATACAGATGACCTCCAGCATCTACATTCTCTTCTCAAAGACAATGGAACCAGTACTCCCCCCCTCCTCTACCTTCCTCCTCCTTTCCCTGTCCTTCTCGTTCGCTTCCTCCTCCTTCTCTGCCTTGTCTCAATCCTTTTCCCCTGTCCTTCTCCTTTCTGTCCTCCTCCTCTTTCTCCTTTTTCTTGCTTCTCTCCTCCTCCTCCCTTTCTTCCTCTTCCTACTGTTGGTCCTCCTTCTATACCCTTCTTCCTTTTCTTCACCATCACTATCATCTCCTCCTCCCCTCCTCCTCCTCCTTCTCCTCCTCTTCCTCACTCCAAGTCTCACCCCCTATTTTTAATCTCATGTGCCATTATTTACAGTAGTGTTAAAAGATTCGCCATTATTCATTACTTGCATGATCTCACCTTGCAAAAAATATTTTTTTCTTTTCTTTTTCTCTAAGTCAATAGTCGTATATTTTCTTTTTCTTTTTGTTCTTTTACTGTACTTCACGAATATGATCATATAATAGGACTGAAATAGTTACAAAATATGGAATTTAAATATGGTGAAGGTAGAGCAACAGCTGCAACATATGCAATAGCTGCCTGATCCAGATTGAACGTAACGGCACTGAAATAAGATAGGAGTAAAAAGGAAAAAAAAGAGAGAGAAAAAAAAGAACAAGGCCAAGCGATGAAAAAATAAATTGTCCAATAGTTGTTAAGTCAAGGAGGGGATGGGGCGGAGGAGAGGGGGAGAGGGAGAGGGTGGGGGGTGGAGGGAAATACACACACGCAATCGAAATGTCAAATATCAAATGTCAGATAAATAATCTATATCTTACACCACGTCATACACTCGGGGCGGCCGGAAGGAAGGTCGGGTTCTAAATGCTCTCCCACTTTCCCCTCTGATTCCTATTCTGATGGCTGGCAGGTTGAAATCAGCTGAGACTTTCTTTTCCACGATGGCATTTCCCTCTTCATCTCTCGCTCTCTTTCTTTTTTTTTCACTTTCTCTCTCTGTCTCTGTATCTCTCCTTCTTCATTTCCTATTATTCCTCTGTCTTCTCCTCTCAAACTTTATTCCCATATGCTCTATTTCTCTCTCTCTCTCTCTTTCTTTTTGTCACCTTTCCTTGCCATCTAGCTCTCTCTTTTTCCCTCTAGCCCCCCTTCTCTTTTTCTTTCCTATTATTCTCTCTTATATCATAGTACTCTCTTTTCTCTATTCTCTATGTCTATTGACAAAGACATATTATGTAGGTGAGTATAACTACTAACCTTTCTTAGGTATGTTTCCGGATGAAAATGGACACTATATCTGCCCCTTCCTTAACTTCTCCCTGCCCCTCCCAGTCCTAC
>BOPN01000910.1:130000-135000 GCA_017312705.2 Penaeus japonicus | reverse complement strand
CCACGCCCGCGCATGTCCCGGCACGCCCAACTAATAAATAACAACACAAACAAGCCTCCAATACATCGAAATGTCACCCGCATATCCCGTCATCTTGATTTCTGTCACGTATATGACCGGCGCAAGATCTCGACTGTGAATAAATCTGGCGCGAGAGACGGACCACGCGGTGTAAAGTAGTGTAAAATTAAATAAGAGTAGAAAAAAATAAAATACATTATTAAATGTGAGTTTTAAATACAACATCACTCTGTTTATCCGAATCAGTAAATCCATCGCACCTAGCCGGTCATTTTCCGTTATCTTTCTAGCCTTAAAAAAAAGTAAAAAGTCATCTCTCTCTCTCTCTCTCTCTCTCTCTCTCTCTCTCTCTCTCTCTCAATCTCTCGGGTTGCCTGATTGCTGGTTCCTTTATAGAAGGACGATCCTATATTGAAGGACCTATATATAATGCTGGTCCCAATTAAAGTTTGTCGCCGTGTAGTGGTTCAAAGAGGGTTCACGTGGATAAGGCTGGTGGGAGAGAGAGAGAGAGAGAGAGAGAGAGAGAGAGAGAGAGAGAGAGAGAGAGAGAGAGAGAGAGAGAGAGAGAGAGAGAGAGAGAGAGAGATAGAGAGAGAGAGAGAGAGAGAGAGAGGATGCAATACAGCTAGATCGACACAGCAATCAGAGAAACGTTTGTCTCTGCTGATCAACGACAAAAAGTGCTCGAAAGAGGGGAAAGGGAAAAAAAAACATGAAGAAAATGGAGATAAAAAATGCTTAAAGAGGGATCATGAATGATTTACAGACGCGGCAGGTGAACCTAATGCCATTTCTTGCCTTTTTCTTCTTTGTAATCTTTAAGACTCTCAATCTCTTTTCTCTTTTTGTCTTTCGCCTTATTCTCTTATATTTTTCCCTTAAATCCTTTGCCATTTTCTTTTTCTCTCTGCTTCCCTCTCTACTCTCTCATTCTTAAACTTCCCGTTTCTCTTCCCTAAATACCACCTGCACTTTCTTAAAACAAATAATATTATAATAAATAGTAATTCTGAAATATTCACGAAATATTAATAACATATTAACAAAATTCTAGAATAACAGAAAAATACAGACAAAAAATCTTGGGGTGAGAACAATGTAGTACTTGAGACGTTGCGTCATGGCAATTGGATTGACCATTACATTGACATGATCTTTATACTTGATGAATAAGCCCCGTGATGAACGGCGGAAGGGTGTGGGTGGGGATGGAAGGGAGGAAGGTGAAGAGCGAGGGGAATTGGAGAGGAGGGAATAGGGAAGGAAAAGGATGAAGAAGAGGGGATGGGGGAGTAGGAAGGGAGGAGGAAGGAAGAGGATCAAAGAAAGAATGACAAAGGAGAGGGATGGGGGCTCACGAAAGAGTAGAATCAGTGAGGGGAATAGATGGGGGTTGGAAGCAAGAAGGGAGGAAGAGGGGGTAGGAAGGAGGCGATAGAAGGGGGAGCGGGGGGGGCTGGGGAAGGACAAGGAGAGGAGAGGTGAGGGGTCAGGAAGGACGAGAGAAGCGGGGGGGGGGGGGGGGTTACTATGTTATCACATAATACATGTATGTTCCTGAGGTTGATTACATATAGATATATGATTACCATATTAAAAGAGTGTGTTTGTGATCTGACACGCTGATTGAAGTTTATGAAGTATCCTAGAAGACACACTTCTAAGATCTCTGTTGGCGGGAAGATAAAAATAAACATGAATGATAGCGAGAAGTACGAAAGAACTACACAAAAAACAAGAAATAGATTCTAAACAATACAAGAGCAAGAAACAAATAAACGAAATAATAAAGAAAAACAAGGAAAAAAAAACAAATTAAAACAATAAAAACAAATAAACAAAACAACGCAAACAAAAACAAGAAAAACAAACAAAACAAAACGGAAGAACACAAAGAAAAACAAGAACACGAAACGAACAAAGACATTCCTTCCCACGGTCTGACTGGTGAAGATGACATGATACAAGAAGAAAGTGAAGAAGAAGAAAAAGCAGGTAAAGGGGAAGAGAAAAATAAGTAACGAAGACGAGGAAGATAGAGAAGGCGGAAGTGAAGAAGAAGAAAGGAAGAAGAGGAGGAGAGGAGGGAAATATAAGAGTGATGATTAAGAAGTAATCAAGGTTCAACTGAAAAAAATAGACATGATGATCCGAAAGGAATTAGAACAAAGAAAAAATAATCCAAAAGAAAAAATGTGATTAAAGAAGAGAGAGAGAGAGAGAGAGAGAGAGAGAGAGAGAGAGAGAGAGAGACCCTGTCACGCCCGGTAAGACGCCTCGGAAAGCCGTTACTCCGAGCGTGGGCGTGGCGTGAGCGTGTAGGCGTGGGCGTTTAGTACAGGCTTCGCGATCAGTTAATCTACAAAAACGCCCGAGAAGCTTAGGGATGCCGACACGCGATATCTGGTTCGTTTATTTGACTCGAATATATCTATTGTCATATTGTTAACATAATTCTTTTTGAAAGTAAATATAATTTTTATTGTTGTTCTCTTATTCCTCCTTCACCAATAAGAAAAGAGATAGATAGATAGATAGATAGATAGATAGAAAGAAAGACAGAGATAGAGAGAGAGAGAGAGAGAGAGAGAAACAGCAACGCGCCGGCTTGTGAGTGAAAATAAATAGAAGAAGAAGAGTGAAAAAAAAATGTAAATATATATATATATATATATATATATATATATATATACATATATATATAACGTCTGTCCACGACAAAACCACTTTCTCGTCTTCATTTCCTTCCGTTTTTTTTTTTTCAATTTTTTTTTTTCTAATTCTCATTTTATTTCTCTTCTTTGACCTGCTATCATTATTTTCACTTTTTGTCTCCTTCAGCTTTTTGTCTTCTTCCTCCATCTTAAAAAATCCCTTTAGCGTTTCCCTTTCCTCATTTTCTTATGTTCGTATCCTCATTAATCTCATTTTCTTATCCTCGTATCAATATTTCCCCTAACCCTTTCAATATATATTTTTTATGTCCTCTTCTCTTCCTCTTTCTTGCTTTCTGACGTCCTCTGCCGCCCTATATAAATGATTTCCTCTTTTCTCTTTACTTTCCTTCCCTTTCAACTTATCTCCTGTCATTTCCTCTCCTCCCCCTTCACCGCCATTCTTTCCTCTATTTTTCCTTCATTCTTTCCTTATCCTCATTCCCTACCTCTCTTCCCCTCCCTCTGACCTCAGTTTGTCCTTCTTCCTATTTCACTTCTTTTGTTCCTTCTCTCTCTCTCTCACTCTCTTTCGATCTTCCTCTCTGTCTTCGACACTCCCTTCTCCCTTATTATACTCCCCCCCACCCTCCCTTATTTCTTCCATCTGGGCCCTACCCCTACCTCCCCTTCCCTCTCACCCTTTTCCCCCCCCCTCCCTCTTATCCCTCCCATCCTCTCTATCCACCTCCCTCCTGCCCTTCCATCCCTACACCATCCTCCTATCAACTCATTCCCGACCCCCTCCTCTCTCTCCTAACCCAATCAGTCTCTCCATCCACCCTTACCCTCACGCCCAACATGCCACAGCACCCAAGAGCCATCCCAAGCAACATCCTTACAAGCTGCGACCGCAGTCCTTTCATCAGTAACTAGTTTCAGCATATCATGTTGTGCTTCCCAGGACAGGAAGTTGCGTTACTAGGAAGGAGTATTGGGGGTGTGCGGGAAAGGAAGGAGGGGGAAAGGGGGTGGGGGATGGGGAGGAGAGGGAGGAAGAAGGATGAGGATGAGAGGAGGAGACAGTGGAGGAAGAGGAGGAAAAGAAATGGAGAGGGAAGAGGAGGGAGGGAGGGGGGGGAAAGAAAGGGAGAGGAAGAGGAGGAGCACTTGGAGGAAACAGAAGAGGAAGATGAGGAGGAGCACCCGGGAAGCAAGAAGAGGAAGATGAGGACGGGAGGGTGAGAGAAGGGAAAAAAAAAATATCAAAAATATATCCAGAAAAGAAACATAAAATCGAATAAAAAAAATCATGATCAGGATGAGTAATGATATGATTACAGTGATAACGATAAAATTGCCATAAATATCATAAACATAATCACCACGACGACTAACAACAACAAACAACAAGATAAAATAATAAAAAGGACACAAGTCAACCCCCTAAAAGATCCGACCACCAACTAAATATCCGAATCATGAAAATACCCATTATTATCATTACTTTAATTACAATCATCATCATTACTATTATCAATATGACAACATCAACTTTCAGCCTTTATCGATGTTGTTGTCACTTTCAAATACCCAACCATGCAAAGGCATGCAAGAAAAGAGACCAAAGCCAGCGAAGGACGCCATAAGAAGATCACAGACATGAACAAGTGCCTGAGTAAGTAGGTTGTTTACAAGGCGTCTGATAATAGGATAAGCTTCCTTCAATATCCTCTGTTGCTTGCTTAGGTGACATAGGCTTTGGTTTTCGGATAAGTGATTCGAATCCTTTGGTTGTGCGATTCGTATTCTTGGTTGAACGATTCTAATATCTGGGTAAGCGATTCGGCAATCTGGAGGAGCGATTCGATTTTTGGAAAGGTGATTCGAATCATGGTTAGCCGATTCAAATACTGGGATAAGCGATTTGAATTTTTGGATAGGTGATTCGAAATCCTTTGGATGTGCGATTCGAATCTTTGTTTAACGATTTGTATCTTTTGGGGTGAGGGGGTATAGTTAGGGGAGGGGGTAGAAATTGGGTTCAGGGGAGAGAGAGTTGGCCATGCAGGTTGAGTGATATCTTGAGAAAGAGAAAGAGAGCAAGCAGTAAGAAGATAAAGAGCTGAAAAATAAAAAACATCCGAGAAAAACTCTCCCAACACCATCTCCTATCGGGAATGAGGGACAAAGAACACAACCTATATCCCTGCTGAAGACGAAGCAAAAAACAAACAAACAAGAAGACGAAGCTAAAAAAGGAAGAAAAGAAGAAAAAGAAGAAAAAGAAAAAGAAGAAAAAGTAAGAAAGAAAGAAAAAAT
>BOPN01000910.1:122500-125000 GCA_017312705.2 Penaeus japonicus | reverse complement strand
CTGCCATGTTTTCCGATCTGTCTTTGTGTCATAAGTTTTTTTTCTAATTTTATTTTTGTCATGCATATTTTCCTACTTGTCTTAGGGTCATGCAATCCTGTTCATCCACATCCTTGCGTTTCAAACGGTCCCTATGTTCATGACATTGAACAGTAAACATCAGGAGATATGAATCATGCACATCAATGCCAATCCATGGCTTTGTGTAACACATTCATGCATTCAGTATATTAAGCAACTTATTTTTCTCCTTTTTACGTCAAGGAGAAAAAAAGAGAGACAATAGGCGAATTAAAAAGAAAAAGGAAAGGGTGAAAGAAAAAAGAAAAGATAAAAAAAAACAGAAAGAAAACGGAAAGAAAAGAAAGAGGAAACGGAAAGAAAAAAGAAAAAAAAGGAGAAAGAAAAAGAAAACAAAACGCGAAATACGAAAACGAGAGAGACAAACAGAAAAAGAAGAGAATCAACACCTTTGACGCAATACGCCCACAGACATTCATATACCCTCTCTTCCACGCTGTGAATACCTGTATCGCACGCCCATTGAGGGTGTCATTAGGCCCGCCGTTCAGTCAGGCGAGCACCTCTTCCGCCGCCCATTCGCTGTCTGACATTGTTAACATCACGGTCCCGTGAAGGCGCCTTCACCCATAGCAGGACCAGTATTTACGTCTGAGTAATCTCACCACACCCTTTCTATAGGCCTAGATTTCGCTCACCACGCCTAGATCTCAATACGGTTTTCCTTTTTTTACACTTTCGTTGTCTTCCGCGTCGGGATCTCCACCACAAAGCTCCCAAAAGCCTATCTATCATTCCAGGGGTCCCTGTTGAATCAATTCTCCACTAAACCTACACTCGAACTATTTGATGCAAGGTGTATGAACAAGCGCGCGCGCGCACACACACACACACACACACACACACACACACACACACACGCACGCACGCACACACGCGTACATAAATCAATTTCCGGCCATCCCTCCATCCATCAACGAATCCATTAGCGGAGCCCAGAATGGCCCGGCGGCTCTTGATCGTAATCTCTGAAACCGCATAAGAATTACGTACACGTCCTAGCGCCATCTGCCTGCGACGGTGTGGATTGTTTTCCTTCTTTCATAGTAGGTATGTTTTAGGTTTTCATGAGCGTATGGATGTGAGAATATGAAAACCGCTATGCAATGATGTCATATACCTTTAATGTTGTATATTTATATACCCCCATTCCCATGCAACGAATGTCACGCTACTGCGTTGAGGCCAGCCTCCCCTGCAATACGCAACTAACGTGCAAGAGCCCAACAGCACATCCTACATGCCAGGGAAATGTGTGTTACCTCCCCGTCTCCCAGCCACTTGTCTGTGCGTGACGACATGTGTGGGCTGGAGGCATGTGAAGCCATGAATGCAGGGAGGACGAGGAGGGGTTACGTACGCACATTACGTGAGGTCAGGGCACGCTATCGGAGGTCTGAGGAAATTTTGCAGTCAGGGTACGACGGCGTGAAGGCTCTTGCGGGCAGGATGGGATCTCAATTTGCCTGCGGCCGTAACTCCTCGCGGCGCCGGCGGGAGACAGACGAAGTCATGATTGCAGGCGAAGCGAACCCTCTCATCTTTCTAGTTCTTTCGCCTTTTCCGATCTCCTGGCAGTCGACGAGTCCCTCTCGCAGTATCCTTCAATCACTCGCCTCTTACTTCGGGAGTGATGACAAGAGTAAACAAACCCATTCCCTTAAACCATAGGGACCTTGAAACGAATCTTGGAAGACGTAAGGGAAATCTTCTTGAGGGGTTTACTAACTTGTTTACAGACATTGCTACTGTTAAGCTTCTCAGCTCTTTAAAGCAATAGGAACCGAAAAACGAAAGGATGGAACGAGAAGTCCCAAGTCAAAAACAACAGAAGAGGCTCAAAGTAAAGACGAAACATGAAAATGGTGAGACGACACGATACGCACACCAAGCCTGGATCAGACGGCGGGCGCGATGACTCATGGCGACCGGCAATGCACGCGCCATGCTCACCTTAATCGGGGGTGACCATCGGAGTGACTGACTCCCGTACTGACCGGGGATAATGGACTTGGGCATGGGAGGTGAGGGTGAGGGGGGAGGGAGAGAGGGGGAGAGGGAGGGGGAGAGAGAGAGAGAGAGAGAGAGAGAGAGAGAGAGAGAGAGAGAGAGAGAGAGAGAGAGAGAGAGAGAGAGAGAGAGAGAGAGAGAGAGAGAGAGAGAGAGAGAGAAAAGAAGAAAAAGAGAGAGAGAGAGAGAGAGAGAGAGAGAGAGAGAGAGAGAGAGAGAGAGAGAGAGAGAGAGAGAGAGAGAGAGGGCAGACAGGAAGTTCAGTCTGGAACGGAGAGCAAAGAGGTGAGGGAAAGCAGTTTTTTCTCACGCAAAGGCTAAATCCAGATCAAACCGTAGTTCCAATCCCCAAGATCTCTCTTTCTCTTCTGTCTGTCTGTCTGTCTCTCTTACTCTGTCTCTGTCTCTC
>BOPN01000910.1:112500-117500 GCA_017312705.2 Penaeus japonicus | reverse complement strand
ATGGAGAATCTAAATTGATACTGAAAATGACTTTAAAAAGATTTCAAAACAATACAACATTAAATAAAACCCTACAAAATATGAAACAAAAATGGAAACACATAACAACATAAAACATCAGAAATACATGACATCAAAATCAACACAACAACAACCTCACATTACAATGAACAAATAGTGACATACCATCTTGCACGACTTCATCAGCTTCATCGAATTATCACAGACATTATATAATCTTCATTCACCCCTCCCCACCACACCCTCTTCTCCTTCTACTCTTCTTTCCCACATTTTATTCCCCCCCCATTTTCTCCCCCCCTCCTACCCTCTCCAACGTATAAGTATACTGTAACCTTGGCCCTTTTATTAGACATTATCTTTGCATGACTGTGTGTGTATGTGTATGTGTGTGTAAAATTACGATACAGAAACGACAAAACACAAATACAAAAGAATCTTGACTTGCTGTATATAAAGCGAGCAAACAACAACAAACAAAGGCCATCAACCATTCAATGCCACCTCACACCATATCTTCAACAGCATTTGGCACCGCCACATTAAAGAGCCATAAAAGTGTCTGATCAAAGGCCGTGAGAAGGCAGATGTGCAGCATGCAAATGGGTCCCTTAAAACTGCCCCACCAACACAGTCATTACGGAAGGGTTCTTGGGGGTGGAGAGGGAGCGGGGGAAGAGGGGTGGGGACGATGGGGAGAGGAGGAGGGAGGGGGAGGGAGGTGGGGGGGAAGGAGGAGGGGGAGGAAGAGGGAGGAGGTGAGGCAGGGAACAAGGGGGGAGGAGGAGGAGGAAGTGGAAGAGTGGGAATAGTAGTGGTTGGAGGAAGAGGAGGAGAGGAAATAGGAAAAGTAGGAATAGGAGGGAAGGAGGGGATGTAGAAGGGAGGGAAGAAAAGGAGGAGGCCAGTTTCCAGGATCAGAAAAAAAAAACAACTCAGAACTCATACGTTTCAGTAGAGTGGCCTGACCTTCCTCGACCTCTTCTCCTTACTAAAAACATGAAAAAAAAATCTCCAAAGATCTTAGACTTCTCTGAAATACCTTCCCCCCTCACCCACCCTACCCACCTACCAAACTCACCCTCATCCAACCCTAGTCTCCTTTCGGCAAATCCTTCTACCCCCCTCCCCCTTCCCTTAAACCCCTTTCCCAAACCTCCTCGTCCTAGCACCCCTTTACCCCCCATACAAATGTTGCCTAACCAATATGCCCTTATTTGGTCATGCCCCTTATCCCCTCTCTCCCCCCACCATCCCCTCCCCTGAGTCCTTTGTCCTAACTTCTTTTTCGTTTTCTTTGCAATTCTAATCTTTCTCCGTCCGGTTTCTTTATTTCTAGTTATCGCTCTCTATCTACTGTTTCCGTTGCATCCTTATTTTCTTTTATCTTTCATTCTTGTCTTTCATTAAGTAAAATATAAGTTTAACGAAACGAAAGAAAGAGCCTCAGTAAGATAATGATTTGATCTTACTGTGGTTACAGGATTAAAAGATATGTATATATATATATATATATATATATATATATATATATATATATATGTATATATATATATATATATATATATATATATATATATATATATATATATACAGATATCTTTTTTCTGTTTCTGTTTCTTTTTTCTTTTTGTCTTATTTTTTCGTCCTTCTTCTGATTTATTTTGCTTTATCTTATCCTCCGTCTCTTGTGTGTCTAGACGCTCTCTTCCCGTCTCCACTCCCCCCTTCCCCTACCTCTGGGTTTTTGTTCCATATTATCAAGGATTCTTGCCTTGTTTTTCTTACTTTTTTTGCTTTGACTTTATATTTTGTCCTTTTGTATTTATCATCTCAGTTACATTTTCTCTTTCTCTCTCTCCCCTATCAATCTTTCTCTTTCTCCCTCTCTCTCTCTCTCTCTCTCTCTCTCTCTCTCTCTCTCTCTCTCTCTCTCTCTCCCTCTCAATCTATCTTTCTTTCTTTCTCTCTCTCTCTTGTTCATCTTCTTTTCCTATTTCGTCGAGTCCCTCTTGTTTCTTTGGGCACGCAAGAGCGACATGCTGCAAATCTACCATCATTGAACTCCCTTCTTTTGCAAGATACACACCTTTCTTTGCAACCCGAGCAGGATAACTACGGCGTCATTCTGCTAACCGACAGCACCACAAGCATAAATAGTACAACTAAAACGACAGACTTTTTTAAGCGTCAATGACCGAATTGTACAACACATTCACATCATTTTTTTTAACGGATACAATGTTGCATTTAGACCCGTGTCATTCCTGATATTGCACAGTAACAATACAGCTATAATCACACGCTCTCATATACAGCAGGTACCCCTGGCTATCATTCATATCTCAAACCAGTAAAAATAAACGGGTTTCCTGTTCAGTATGCGGTGGGTATGTGTGTTGCAATATATGTTGCATGAGGTCAACATGCCTAGCTGCCCGTGTCCTGCAAATTCTCTGATTGCATGCACTTATTGGTCGACTTCTGGTAGTCTGCAGCATCAGTTATGACGGACTTCAAATGGAAGGCTCTGATAGATTCTCTGTAGGCCTGGAATGGATGTTTTATTGACGGTATCGAGTGCTTTTCATATTCTTTCTGGAGTGTTGCATTGTCTCTCTTCTTCTATACTTTATCTTTCTCTTTGCCCTGTTTATCTTGCTTTCTATTATTTGTCTGTTTGCCTGTCTCTTCTCTCATATTCTCCCTCTCTCTGTCCCTCCCTCCCTCTCTCTCTCTCTCTCTCTCTCTCTCTCTCTCTCTCTCTCTCCTTCTCCCTTCCTCTCTCTCTCCCTCCTTCTCTCTCTCTCTCTCTCTCTCTCTCTCTCTCTCTCTCTCCCTCCCTCTCTCTCTCTCCCTCTCCCTCCCCTCTCTCTCTCTCCCTCTCCCTCCCCTCTCTCCCTCCCTCCCTCTCCCTCCCTCTCTCTTCTCCTTCTCCCTCCCTCTCTCCCACTCTTTCCCTCTCCTCCCCACTCCCTCTCTCTCTCCCTCCTCCCCTCTCTCTCTTTCACTCTAGTTTTCACAATAACACCGTCACATGGAGTAGCATAAACCAAATTTCTTCAAATCTCCCTCTGTGATCCCCCCTTCCCCCCACCCCCACCCTCTCCTCTCCCGCTTACCAGTCCATCCGTAATAGGCATGAGGGGGATGGGAAGAGAAGGAGGGGGAGGGGGTGGGGTTTGCAATTGAATGAGCAGAGCAGTGAATGAGCGTCGGTTGTGTCCCCCTGAGGCGGGGTGTGTGTGCGTGCGTGCGCGGCCCGCACGGTATGGGAAGAGGGAAGGGGTAAGAGGTAAAGCAGATTGGGAGAGAGAGTAGGGATAGGAAAGGAAAGGAAAAGGGTAGAAGAGCGAAGGTAGGGGGAAGGGAGAAATTAGAAGTGGTAAAGGAAGGGAAAATATTCCAATAAGAGAGGTAGCACCAGAGGGGGGGGGAGGGGGTAAGGGGAAAGTAAGACAAGGGAGAAGGAAAGGGGAATGGGGGAGGGGGGGGGAGGGGGAGGGGGAGGGGGGAGGGGGTCGTGCTACGAGGGGACGCTCGACTACTTTGAGCACCCACGGTCATGGTCGTCGTTCCACTGCTTGACCGCCCGCCACTTCTCGGCCGCGCATCCGAACGACTCATCCAATAATTCCTTCACTCACGGTCGTCGGGTTCATGCAGCAAGAGCTCTTTCAGAAGTGACTCTTTTTTCGAACTCATTAATCGCTCCGTTTATGGCAGTGTATCCGCACTACTGTCACTGACCACTAATCTTCCTCTTGTTGGCCGCAGCTACGGGCTATTTCCAAGGGATTCGTTAACCTCTGAGGAACATGACTCATACCACACCGACAGCGCCTCGCAATACGACGAGTCTAGCGCCGGTCTTGATAAAGTGCGCGATAAAGTTAGAAAAAGCGTAAACATCGCGATCCAGTTTACGAAGCTCAATGGATTATACACACAGTGCACACACACACACACACACACACACATACTGAAATATGCTAAATGCGTAGAAGAAAAACACACACACACACACACGCGTGAAATTAATGGTCACAAGAAACAAAAAAGTACAAATCACAAAACAACGGGGAGGAGAGAGAGAGAGAGAGAGAGAGAGAGAGAGAGAGAGAGAGAGAGAGAGAGAGAGAGAGAGAGAGAGAGAGAGAGAGAGAGAGAGAGGAAGAGAGAGAGAGGAAAAGAGAGAAAGGAGGAGAGAAAGAAAGAAAAAGAAAGAGAGAGAGAGAGAGAGAGAGAGCGAGAGAGAGGGAGATGCCAGTATTCTGAACACATGACGCCATGACCGTCTTCAGCGAGGCGAAAATTATGATGATCGAATTTGCCAATCTTCATAGATATTGGACCAGTCATGCTGAAAATAATACACACTGCTTATGATGTGCATCTTGTTTGTGTGTTTATGCATGCATGTTCTGTGTATGTACAGTATGTGGGTATGCATGTATGTATGTATGTATGTATGTATAGTGAGAGAGAGAGAGAGAGAGAGAGAGAGAGAGAGAGAGAGAGAGAGAGAGAGAGAGAGAGAGAGAGAGAGAGAGAGAAGAGAAAGACACTTGACAATTTCACCATTACTACAACTTAAACAGCGTTAAACATATCCCGAGATAAGACTATTTTAACCGTTGCCCGGCTTACCATATATCAGTCAAACTTTCTTATTTGAAGATTATCTCCATCCATCACCCTCTTTATTCATGTCTTTAAATAAACCCTCATCCATTCCCTCAGCACATATTCAAGCCAGCCGCCAACCAGATGATTTCATAACCAGAAACTTACACTTTATTACACTAAACTTACACTATCTTTATTATTATTATTTTATTTTTTTTATTTTTTTGGTTTCCTGGTAACTCGAACGCAAATGGCGCCCATACTAGATCCTATATCTCCTCTCCCTTCCTTTTCTTTTCTTATCGCTCCCCCTGTAATCACGATCCATCGCACAAAAGTTCAATAATCCG
>BOPN01000910.1:102500-107500 GCA_017312705.2 Penaeus japonicus | reverse complement strand
TTCAACAACGAACGCACAGTATTTCAAAGTCTAAATTCGACATAATTTCGTTTGTAAAGAGAGAGAATGAGAGAGAGAGAGAGAGTAACGTTCTCCTTTCCCTGTGTCGAGCGTGTGTGTGTTTGAAGTGGTCGTGGCATGAGTCAGAGGGCACATGCCACCCGCCCTTCCACCTCTGCTTTCCTCTCTTTCTTTCTTTTATTCCCTCACTCTTTTATTCTCTCGTTCTTTCTCCGATATTTTCGTTCGTATTTGTTTATCTCATTATTTTTTTCTCTCTGCTGATTTTTCTTTCGTTCTCCCTTTGTCTCTCTTCCTTTCTCTTATTGTCTCTGTCTCTCCCACTCTGTCCCTGTCCTTTTATTTATTTTACCTCACTTTTTGTTTCTCTCTCTCTCCGTCTCTAACCCTTCCTCCTTCTCATTTTCCCTTTCTCTTCACGTGACCAGTTCTTTTCTCCTTCTCCTCATTCGTACTTGCTTCCCTCTCATCCGTTTCTTCGGTCTTCTCGTTTTCCACATGTGTTCTGTCACTTTCCATATTTTCTTCTCATAGAGGGAGGGAGGGAGGGAGAGAGGGAGGGAGGGGGAGGGAGAGAGAGAGAGAGAGAGAGAGAGCGAGAGCGAGAGCGAGAGAGAGAGAGAGAGAGAGAGAGAGAGGAGAGGAGAGGAGAGGAGAGGAGAGGAGAGGAGAGGAGAGGAGAGGAGAGGGAGAGGGAGAGAGAGAGAGAAGGAGAGGGAGAGAGAGAGAAAGAGAGAGAGAGGAGAGGGAGAGAGAGAACATAAAAAAAAGTAAACATCAAAATTAAGTAAAGTGACTTGTCCAGCATCTTCACACTTATTTTCTCACTCATACTAAATCTTACAAACACCATTATTCAGGATCCTGTCAGGCAAAACGATAAATAACCTAGTGTTCATGATATTGTGTTTCCTCATGTATCTATACCTGTTTTATATCTCCCTTAGTATTATTATCAATGTCATCATTATCGTCTTTATCATTATCACTATTATCAGCATTATTATGATTGCTATTATTATTACCACTTTTATCATGATCATTACTATTACCATTATTGCTACCACTATCATTATTATCATCATCATTATCAACACCATCATCATAATTATGTCTCCAATATCATCATTACGATGTACATTTCCAGCCCTCCAGCTAAGCATTTGCAACAGACGAGTAAGTCAAGGTGATTTTGCTAACTTGTGCCCTGCCGTTTTGCAATTCATCACACGGCCTTCTTGTGTGCCATCTTCACCATGCAAGTTGCTCCCTTGCAACATGCGTGCTTCGAATTTGCATTCTCCGCCAACGCGCAGCGAATATTTCCTTTTATCACATATGGTGTTCGTTTTGGACTCTTGTACCCTCGCTACTGTGCTTATCCGTATCACAATAGGACCGCATTATATTGTGTCACTATATTACATTATAGAGTCAGATCATATCGCATCATTATATTATACTCTATCATATCATTACATAATATCATATAATCTAATTATAGCAAATCAACATATTACATAACAAAAAAACAATTACGCATGATTTCAAAAGTATAATCTCCAGCATCTTAAAAATAAATCAGATTCCTTCTTGTCCGAAAATAGTTAATAATAAGGATACGACACTCTTACAGCCTGAACCTCTCACCTTTCCTCCAGAAATTATTCTGTTGTATCACTATTTCTGTATTCTGTTACGCCTCCAACGGTCCTCTCTTTAATCTCACTTCCTCTTTCTCTCTCTCTTTGCCGTCTCTCTAATTAGTTATATATTATCCTCGAGCAGTCTCTTCAAAGCCACTATCGTTTCATTCCCTTTCTTTTGGTTATCCTATTCCCTATCTCCTTGTGTATCTCGTTCTTCTTTTTCTATGCTTCTTCTTCTAATTATTCTTTTTCCTCTTCGTTTCCCTTTCTTGCTGTTGTTGTTTTTCTTCTACTTATTCTTTTAATTCTTCTTTTTCTTTTTCTCCTTCCTTTCTTATTTTTCTTCATCCCCTTCCGAAGATCTTCCTCTCCTTCCTCCTCTTCTATTTCTTCGTCTTTTCCTTCTCCCTCTGCTCTTCCTTCCTCAACCTCCTTTTCCCGAAAATAAGTAACCCATCAATGCGGAGGGCAGGCGACGCGCAAAGCCGCAGCGTGGGCAAGGGCGTGGGTTGAGCTGCGGACCCGAGCGAGGCGCCGAGGGGGCTGCCGCTTGGCCATCCATTCATATACCCTTCTACGTTACGACAGGGGGGGGGGGAGGTTAGGAGGGAGATGGAGAGATAGAGATAGAGAGAGAGAGAGAGAGAGAGCTTGCTAGCTTCTCTTTGACCTTCGTAATGACGCTCTAGGCCTATTCATGAAGTCACTAAAGGTTATCGCGCCAGCCATTATAGCGAAAGGGCCGCTAGTCAATCACGTCCCATTATCTCATCGTGTATCTCAGCATCAATACGAACCTCTTTGGCGATTAAGTCTTTCTTTTGGTAAACAATTTTTATAATCCCTTCAACTTATCCGATGGAGCATTAAGATGTTTAAGGACATTTACGCATGACTTACTCATTAATTTCTATCGTGTAAATAATCTTAATAGATAGACAGATAAGTATATTAGTAAAATAGAATAACCAAAAGTTTCATATAAAAAAGATACTAATTCCATTTAATTTCTCAATCATATCAGGAAAAAATAACTAACAACGATTCCACCAAATAATACAAGGATATTGCATTAAAGGAATCATTTTGTATCATGCAATCAAAGCAATGCAGCCTCCAAGAATATGCAATTTCAATCACTCCGTTTTGATGTGCGAGCTGACAGGGCGACACGGTAAGAAGCTATTCTGGTTTTCTTCACTCGATAATCGTGTTTTTATAGGAGAGAGAGAGGGGGGGAGAGAGAGAGAGAGAGAGAGAGAGAGAGAGAGAGAGAGAGAGAGAGAGAGAGAGAGAGAAAGAAAGAAGAAATATATATATATATATATATATATATATATATATATATATATATATATATATATATATATATAGAGAGAGAGAGAGAGAGAGAGAGAGAGAGAGAGGGAAATATATATATATATATATATATATATATATATATATATATATATATATATATATAGAGAGAGAGAGAGAGAGAGAGAGAGAGAGAGAGAGAGAGAGAGAGTAAGCGACAAAGAGGAACAAATAAAGAAAAATAAAAACTAAAAAAATAGAGACAATGAGAGAGAGAGAGATAAAGAGACAAAGAAACAAAGAGGGAGAGAGAGAGAAAGTGAGACAGTGAGAGAAAGAGACAAAGAGAACAGGCGCTTCCTTTAAGTACCGCCATCTGACAAAAAGTGCTGAGTCACGCCCAGACGACAATCGGACATCTGATGATTAACGACTGAATCTCACGTGGCCGACCCTCACTGATCACTGACTGCTTTTACTGATTGCGAACTTAGCCTTACTAATGAGCGACTAATTCTTGCACGTCAGCAACGCGGACTGACCTACAGTGGAACCAGAAAGAATGATTGATTTAACTCACCATTTACTGAATTCATGGATTACCTCGACGACTCATACCTATCTATAACATATTTTAAAACTCATAGCGACTGACTCAGTGGCTCATTCTTCACCCATCGCATGACATAATACCTATTTCACGAGGATGTATCAACATGAAAAAAACACACACGCGAAAAAGGCCAGAGAAAGATTTACCACACGGAAGATTAACCACACGATGCTACATACGGGACATAAGCCACGCATTGTCTAGGGCGAGACCCAGAGACGTCCAAATAAAAATGAAGAAAACGATGTCCTATGATCCTTCAAAGGATTTCTGATTCCCCTCCCCCCCTCAAAGACCCCCGCCCATGACCCCCTTTTAGCTATACCCCCACGTGACCTGACCTAGCTGACGTGACCGTGGGCGGGCGTCGTCTTAGACCCCCGCCCACACCTACGCCAGCGAAGATACAAAGGTGAATATGTTTCAGGCGGATGTACTGTAGAATCTCTTGCGGAAAGTAAAGGAAAATGGGAGGAATAAACTCTCAAGATCTGGGACGAGAATTTCAAGATACGGGAAGGAATTCCCCAATTATGGGGGGAAATTCAAAAGATAAGGGAAGAAACTGTAGATATATGGAAAGCAACTCAAAAGATAAGGGAAAAAAACTATAGATATATGGAAAGTAAACCTTAACATACGAGAAGAAAGTGTCCAATTATGGAAACATATTCAAAAGATAAGATTATGAAACGACAATGAAATGATAAGAGAAGACACTGTCATTATTTACAAATATATGTGTCGAATTATGGGAAGCAATACTCATGATCCGAGAAGAAAGTCTCGAATTGCAGGAAAAAAAATCAAAAGATAAGAGACAAAAGATATAGGAAGCAACTCTCGAGATATGAGGAGCAACTCTTGAGAGATGGGAAGCAACTCTCGAGATATGAGGAGCAACTCTTGAGAGATGGGAAGCAACTCTCGAGATATGTGGAGCGACTCTCGATATATGAGAAGCAACTCTCGAGACATGAGGAGCAACTCTCGAGACATGAGGAGCGACTCTCGAGATATGAGAAGCAACTTTCGAGATATGAGGAGCAACTCCTGAGATATGAAGAGCGACTCTCGATATATGAGAAGCAACTCTCGAGATATGAGGAGTAACTCTCGAGATATGAGGAGCGACTCTCGATATATGAGAAGCAACTCTCGAGACATGAGGAGCAACTCTCGAGATATGAGGAGTAACTCTCGAGATATGAGGAGCGACTCTCGATATATGAGAAGCAACTCTCGAGACATGAGGAGCAACTCTCGAGATATGAGGAGTAACTCTCGAGACATGAGGAGCAACTCTCGAGATATGAGGAGTAACTCTCGATATATGAGAAGCAACTCTCGAGACATGAGGAGCAACTCTCGAGTTTTGAAAGAAAGTGTCGAGAGGCTTGACCCGGAGAGAGCCTGTC
>BOPN01000910.1:62500-77500 GCA_017312705.2 Penaeus japonicus | reverse complement strand
CATTCCTTCCTCCTTTTCTTCAAGATTCTATCATATTCTCTGTCTCTCCTCGTCCTCCTCCATTTCCTTCCTCCCTCCTTGCTTCGATATCTTATTCATCACACTCTTTCACTCACCCTATCCTCTCTCTTCTGCCTCATACCACCCCGAATATCTGACCGCATAATCCTTTCCTCTGGCGGTATCCTTGAGTGCCAATGAGTGCCAGTGAGTGCCCTTGAGTACCCTTGACCCATCAGCTTGTACCCAGAGCCACAGCCCAACCGAGTGTGACTGGAGTGTGGCGGTTTCACTATCGTTTAGCGTCACTTTCGTTCATTTCATTCCGGCCGAGTCAGATAACATGTAATTGTTTTGTACTTTTGTTGTTCTATTCTATTGTAATAATAATGATTACTATCATTATCATTATTATCATAATTACTATTTTCATTAGCATTGCTATTATTACTATCATCATTATCATTATTATCAGTAACATTATTATCATCAAGATTATAGTTGTTGTTATAACTATCATTATTATTGTTGGTTTTGTTTAATTTTCCCTTTTCTAGAATAAGAACACATCAACAACCTAAACAATATGCATGGTAACAACAAAATGACGATAAAAAATAACAAAAAAACAACAAAACAACATAGGAACAACACAACATACACAACAAAATTAACAGCAAGAAAGTAAAAAGGCCAAACACATCACTAGAATACAGGAGAAACAACCAACCAACCAACCAAACAGATAAAATCATGAAATAATTACAACATAACGACAACAGGACAGCGTAATACTTGACCTCAATGACGTCATCCAAACACCATCACGTGGCGCCTCAATGTCTAGTACAGGCAGACGGAATATAACGTAGGACGGTGTAAGCCGCCCCGATAGAATACAACTCGTGATTATACACAGTAGGAGAGGAGGTGTGCGTGAGTTTAAAGGGGGGAGGAGGGGGAGGAAAGGAGGTGGGAGGGAGGGAGGGAAAGGGAGTTAGAGAGAGAGAAAGAGAGATAAAAAAGATAAAAAAGAGATATATACGTAATAAGACATCCATATCGTATGAGAACATATACACATATCAACATATCTACACGCACGCATTCGAATCCTCCAGAACATTAATGCTAAACTAAAACTCATCTAGAAATTCGGACATCGAAACCTTGGGATGTGATTACTGACCATTCCCTCCCCCCTCCCCCCTTTGCACTCCCTCTTTCTCCCTCCATGTTTTTCTGCTTTCCTGCCTCTTAGCAACAATTGAAACAGCTGAAGAATGGATTATGTAATAAAAACACACACAAAGCGTCATCAATAACATAATTTTGCTGTATTCAATGTTTATTTGGTCTTTTGAAAATGGTCGAAGTTAAGATTATTTATAATTCTAAAAAAAATAAAACATAGTTAAGAATCAACAGCAAGATCTACTTTTAAAAAAGGTCGGAATTTCAACGTGGAAAAAATGCGAGAAATATTAGGCTTGGAATTTGTTCCTTGTCTTCGCATTCTTTTATCAAATTGGCACAACTCCTAACAGTAGTGCCACGACCTCGATTCTTGCATGACAATTAGTACGGTGTGGTACTCATCTATGAGATCATATATATATATATATATATATATATATATATATATATATATATATATATATATATATATATATATATATGTACACATATACACATAAACAAACAAACAAACACACGCACACACACACACACACACACACATACGTGCGTGTGTGTATCTATGTGTGTGTATGTATGTATGTATGTATGTATGTATGTATGTATGTATGTATGTATGTATGTATATGTATATGTATGTATGTATATATGTATGTATGTATATATATATATATATATATATATATATATATATATATATATATATATATATATATATATATATATATATATATATATGTATATGTATATGTATATGTATATATTTATCTGTATATATATATATATATATATATATATATATATATATATATATATATATATATATATATATATTCATTATGAATGCCATCATTAGTGTAATTATCATATTACTGTTTATCATTATCACTTATTTAGCATCATTATCATATTCTCCATCATGAACAATCCTAGCTACATAAGCAACACCTAAATCAACATAGCAACTGAGACTCAAAACAATACGAAGCTATTGCAGTAAATACAACAAAGAAAAGAAATAAAAAAAAATAAAAACAAAAATACAATAAAACACAATAATAGCCACTGAAAAGAGAAGAATACAAACAAAAAATAAAACAGTATCAGTATCTGAATAGGAAAAAATACAATAACTGGACAAAAAAAAGTATATATATATCTATATATATATATAATAAGATTGATAAAAAAACAAATAAAACATTACCTCAACAACAAAAATCTTCTTGTCATAGTCATTGAGATGAAACCGCGGTCCTTTTTCGGCGTGGTATGAGGCTGGCGGCTCTATGCTATGCGTGGATGTGGATGTGTGTGTGGTGTGTGTGTGTGGGGGGGGGTGAGTGAGTGAGTGAGTGAGTGAGTGAGTGAGTGAGTGAGTGAGTGAGTGAGTGAGTGAGTGGGTGGGTGAGTGAGTAAGTGAGCGTGCGTGTGTGTGGGCGCGTTTCTCTCTCTCTCTCTCTCTCTCAACCCTCTCCCTCTCCCTTTCCCACTGCCACCTCTCTCTCTCTCTCTCCCTCTCCCGCTGCCACCAGCAGTGAGACCAGCTCCTTCCCGGTACAAATCTATTCTTTATCTCATCCCAGAAAGGACATCTTTCACTGACAACCCGGCACGATTCTGTTCATATGTACCCGGGAACAATTTGTCTTTTGGCATGTATATGTATACATTTATCCTGGTACGGATTTACTCGTCATATGGTTCGTGCATAATTCTGCATTGTTCTGTTTTTTTCATCCAGGACCTGAGCGAAATTTGCTTTCATTTAGGTGTATCATTCTAGAGCTTGAAGGACAAAATTGTTTTGCGTTATTCTTCTCTCTCTGTGTGTGTGTGTGTGTGTGTGTGTGTGTGTGTGTGTGTGTGTGTGTGTGTGTGTGTGTGTGTGTGTGTGTGTGTGTGTATGTGTGTATATATATATATATATATATATATATATATATATATATATATCTTAGTTATACATCAACGCCTGCACATAAGCACAACCAATCACGTACCCTCATACTTAAAAATACAGAGGAAATGCCACCACGTGACCCCCAAACCACCAAGTACCCACAACGCTCACCTCGTACCCAAGTATCAAGAAAAAAAAGAAGATAAAGCACGACAAATACCCACAACCATCCAAAGCACAGCGAGTACCAACCATCCACAGCAAAATCTCTAACGAAGAACCCACAACAACCATCCAAGTACCCACAACGCACAACAAATACCCCCAAAACCCCCAGGCAAGTACCCGCAATGCCCACCAAGTACCCACCCAGCTGTGCATATGGTCTGCCGTCTGGCCCGCGTACCAAAGGGATGACGCCGGTGGCTCTGTATCTTAATCTCTTGCAAGATGAATATTCATCTGTCTGTCAGGCTGTGCGCGTTCGTTCCTCTGCGTGTGGCGACAGCATTCTTGGCGCACATGCTGCATTCTGGTTCCTCCGGGATCATAGTTATTGGCACTGTCCTCCTCCTCGTCTTTTTATTGTTTCATTTTCTTACCAGTGGTCTTGGATTGTTGTCGATCTTACTGATGGATATCGTTTCTCTTCTGTTCTCGTTGTTCTTCTTGATTTGTCTTTAACTTTATTCTAAAGCTTGCTCTGCGTCTATTTTCACTTTCTTTCTCTTTCTTTCGATATTTTTTCCCCTTTTCTCCCTCCATGTATCGCTTTTCAAACAACGGCCGACGTTTTCCCTTTCTACATTTTCCACTTTTGTTCCGTTCTCGTTTGCTCCTCCTTCCCCTCCGCTCTTCCTCCCTTTACCCCTCCTCTTCCTTTTTTTTCCTTCTATTTCCCCTCCTGGTTCTCTGTCATCTTTATCCTCTTCTTACTCCTCTTGTGTCTCGCTTCCACCTCCTCCTTCCCCACCCCTTCCTTTCTTTTTCTTCTCCTCCTTTTCCCCCTCCCCCTCCTCTCCTCCTTCTCTTTCTTCTCCTCCTTCCCCCCCTCCATCTCCTCTTCCTTTTCCTCCTTCTTCATACAACGCCTCGCCCTTCACGATCTCACGCCTCGCTCTCCTTCCTTGCCTCTGCGTCAAAGCCTCGGCTGGACGTTGACGAGGCGCTCGTGAGGCCTTCATCAGTATCCTCAAAGTGGATTCCGATCTTTTGTTTCTCTTTGTATGTCTTGTTTAAAGAGTGTTTTTGTGTGTATGTGCATGTGTATGTGCATGTGTATGTGTGTGTGTGTGTGTGTGTGTGTGTGTGTGTGTGTGTGTGTGTGTGTGTGTGTGTGTGTGTGTGTGTGTGTGTGTGTGTGTGTGTGTGTGTGTGTGTGTGGATGTGTGTGTGTGGATGTGTGGATGTGTGTGTGTGTGTGTGTGTGTGTGTGTGTGTGTGTGTGTGTGTGTGTGTGTGTGTGTGTGTGTGTGTGTGTGTGTGTGTGTGTGTGTGTGTGTGTGTGTGTGTGTGTGTGTGTGTGTGTGTGTGTGTGTGTGTGTGTGTGTGTGTGTGTGTGTGTGTGTGTGTGTGTGTGTGTGTGTGTGTGTGTGTGTGTGTGTGTGTGTGTGTGTATGTGTGTCTGGATGTCTTGCATGTTCAACTCTTTCTTTTTCTCTCTCTCTTGGTCCACATTTATACAAACAAGAACAGACAGAGCAAGACGAAAAGCGGAAAGACAGAAACGGGTAGAAAATACAGACAGACAGACAAACACAAACTGAAAAAGATACACTTAACAGCAGCATGTGTTAACCGTGTTAAGCGAGCCACCAGCTCGGTTGATTTGATAAGGATGTAATATACATTTTTACGAAAGTTTTACAGTGGAGTGTGTAATAAAGTATGTATATATTTTACTCAGATAAAATTGGAAATTGCGATAATGTTAAGTGTGAGGGTAATAAACGCTTGGACTTAAACAACGGTAATCATGGGATTTTTTTTATTTTCTTTTTTCTTTTTTTAGAATGAGTGAATGCTGTGGGAATCTAAAAGACATGGAGATGGCTACAGGGCTTGCTTTCACGACGATGTGTATAAAAGGCAAACTATATTTGAGCAAATATAGTCCTCTAACGTTTAATGGATGTTTCGTTCACAATTACACAGACAGACACGTAGGCGCGTGTATGTACTGTACGTATACACCTACACACATTCAATCTCTCTCTCTCTCTCTCTCTCCTTCTCTCCCTCCCTCCCTCCCTCACCCTCCCTCCCTCCCTCACTCACCCTCCCTCCCTCACTCACCCTCTCTCTCTCTCTCTCTCTCCCTCTCTCCAACAAACAACAGAAAACAAGATCAATCTGAATGCGCCTGCTACCCCCCCCTCACCCACCCTCCTTCAAAAAGAAAAAAGAAAAACAAAAAGAATGATAAGGCGCCAAGAGCCATCCAAGCAGGCGTGCCGGGGATAACTTCAAAGCGACTCGGCTCCCTCGTTTGGAGAGACAAAAACCCGTCCGAGCGAGCAGTAGGTGAATATCGAAACCTCTCGCCTCCCTGGCCTTCTTTGGTGTCAAATCCTCCGACGCGAGACAATTCTCTCATTAGCCCCGCGGTCTCTATACGAACGCGCGCGCCATCTTGTTCTCTCTTTTTTTTCGCAGCACGTGCATTGGAGTGGAATTTAAATATTACCGCCTCGTGTGCTGTCTGACGTGGATCTGTCAGACCATATCAATGGGTTTACATATCAGCTACCATTTTTTCCCCAGCATCAACACAACATTACTAATATATCCGTTGCTAAACAAGTAATAATGCCTTAAAGAAAAAGAATCATCCATTCCCACCGCATTTGAAGATCGATGGAGGTTCGGACGAGACATATTGTTCGCGCGTTTCTCGCAAAAGGAATCACTTCATTCTTATCGTAGCATCGCCTGAGCCGGAGTTGCATTGTGGAGCTGCGCTGTACGATAACCTCCGACCTTCAGAGGCTCAGAAGATGGCAAAGAGGAAAAAAAAAAAAAAAAAAAAAATCAGAAAAAATATAAATCCACCTTGTCTTGAGATATCCCGGATCAGAGTTTAAACGCTGATAAACCTGATCGCTTTTACAAATTTACTTCCCCGATTTGTGGATGGGTTTAAGACCGCTGAGCGATATATGAGGCTTGAGGTTTGCTTCATGAGACTCGCATTTATTCTTCTTCGTTAATTTTTTTCCCCGGATCTTTTTAGATTTAGTGATATGTTTATAAAGTAAATGTGATAATGGCGTGGTCTTGTTTATCCTTTATATTTCCCTACCATAGCTAGAAGTCATCATATTCCTTTCAATAAATATAACGATAATCATAAAGGTCATAATGATAATATATTCATAATAATAAAAAGGACAATAATAATAACAACAATAATAATAATAATAATAATAATAACAATAATAACAATAATGATGATGACAAATATAGCCAAAACAGTAATAATGATAATAAAGACAATGACTAATAATGTCAATATCAATAGTACCGGGAATAATGACAACATCAATGCGCTATATTTATGCGTAATTGCATCCACAAGAATCTGAAGATCGACATACAAACCAAGAGAGAATTATCAGTAATGATAATTATGGTAAACAATTATGATAATTACGGCAAAATATGTGTTATTCTTTGTGCAACATTTTCTCTCTCCCTTATCTCCCTCCTTGCCTCCCGTCTCCCCTTTCCTCCGTTTTTATCCCTCCCTCCCATCCTCTCTCTCTCTCTCTCTCTCTCTCTCTCTCTCTCTCTCTCTCTCTCTCTCTCTCTCTCTCTCTCTCTCTCTCTCTCTCTCTCTCCTTCCCTCCTTCTCTCACCTTCCTTCCCTCCCCCCTCTCCCCCTCCCCTTCCTTCCTTCCCTCACTCCCACCCTCCTTCCCCCTCCCCTTCTCCCTCTCTCACACAAACACATAATAGATGCCCCCCCCCCCTCACCCACCCACCCTTCCGTGGCAACAAACAGCAACAGACGAACAGACGAACAGATCAGCACCAACGGTCACTCTCCGTCACCGCCGCCGCAGAAGGTCGCAACAAGAATCAACCTGAACCGCAAATTGCAAAGTGTGTTGCATCAAAAACTCGGGAGGGAAAGTCGCCACTAATTTCCGTCCGTTGAGAAGAAGAGTCGCTCGTTGCTCATCATCATTACCGTTGTCACTGTTGCTCGGTTCGGTCTACGCACTGTTGGTCTTTTGTCTGTTTGGTATGGCACGTGTCACTGTTGGGATTTTGTTTGTGTCCTTTGTTTGTGTGGTATGGCACTTGTCACTGTTTACCTTATGTTTGTTTGTTGTGGCACTTGTTACTGTTTGTCTTTTGTTTGTTTGGTATGGCACTTGTCACTGTTGGGATTTTGTTTGTGTCCTTTGTTTGTGTGGTATGGCACTTGTCACTGTTTACCTTATGTTTGTTTGTTGTGGCACTTGTTACTGTTTGTCTTTTGTTTGTTTGGTATGGCACTTGTCACTGTTGGGATTTTGTTTGTGTCTTTTGTTTGTGTGGTATGGCACTTGTCACTGTTTACCTTATGTTTGTTTGTTGTAGCACTTGTCACTGTTTGTCTTTTGTTTGTTATGGTATTTGTTACTGTTTGCCTTTGGTGTGTTTGGTATGACACTTGTCATTATTGTCTTTTATTTGTTCTCTATCGGTACTTGTCATTGTTTGTCCATTGTTTCTTTGTCATGACACTTGTCACTCAGTAACTGTCGTTTATATATTTTGTCATGGTATAATTGTCATAGTCTTTTGTTTGTTTCCCATGGCATTTCTCGTTTGTTTGTTTCTTTTGCCACTCATGGTATTTGTCAGTGTCTGTCATGAAATATTGTACTGCTTGTCTTCTGTTTGTCTGTTACGGCACTTGTCTTAGTTTCGTGCTGCTAGACGGTAAGAGGAAAAGGAAGAGAACGGAGAGGAGGGGTAAAGTGGATAGAATGTGAAAAAGAGTGGGAGGCACATTTAGGGAAGGAAGGAGAGGGGAAGAGAAAGAGAGATGGAAGTACTGAGAGAAATATATATATATATATATATATATATATATATATATATATATATATATATATATATATATATATATATATTTCTCTCAATACTTCCAGAAGACAAGCAGTACAATATTTCATGACAGACAGTGACAAATACCATGAGTGGCAAAAAAACAAACAACCGAGAAATGCCATGGGAAACAAACAAAAGACTATATATATATTTATATATATATATATATATATATATATATATATATATATATATGTATATATATATATACATATGTATATATATGTATATATATGTATATATATGTATATATATACATATATATACATATATATATATATATATATATATATATATATATATATATATATATATATATATATATATATATATAAGGAGAAAGAGAGAGAGAAAAAAAGAGAGAGAGAGAGAAGGAGAGAGAAAGAGAGGGAGGGAGGAAGGGAGGGAAGGAGAGAGAGAGAGAGAGAGAGAGAGAGAGAGAGAGAGAGAGAGAGAGAGAGAGAGAGAGAGAGAGAGAGAGAGAGAGAGAGAGAGAGAGAGAGAGAGAGAGAGAGAGAGAGAGAGAGAGAGAGAGAGAGAGAGAGAGAGAGAGAGAGAGAGAGAGAGAGGAAGGGAGGAAGGGAGGATGGCAGGAAGGGAGGGAGGAAGGGAGGGAGGGAGAGAGAGAGAAAAGAGAGAGAGAAGGAAAAGAGAGATAGAGAAAAAAAAGAGACAGAGAGGCAGAGAGAGTGAGAGAGATAAACCGATATATATATATATATATATATATATATATATATATATATATATATATATATATATATATATATATATAAAGAGAAAATACAAACGCACAAATAGGATAGAGAAAAAAATATCAAGACAGTTAAAAAAAATAAAAATCACATACAACAATAACAACAAAAAACAAAACGAAAATGAAAACAGAACGAAAATGAGTAAAAGGTATAAAAAAAAATAAAAAAAAAATGCAACATTGCCACCGGAAGATCTGCAATATTAATCCCCCTCAAAAGAGCATTAGCCTTTTAGCATTAGTATCCAAAGAGGCTATAAAGCCACCGCCGGAAGAGCTGTAAAACTAACGATAAATCACAAGCGGCTTCAAGATGTTTCTCGAGAGACACGAATACCGTGGACAGGCGGCTGTATGCGGTGGGGGTGGGGGAGGGTTGCGGGAGGGTTTTTTTATAGGTATTAGTTGCTTTTCATCTCCTGGTTACTTTCTTCTTCTTTTTTTATTTTTGTTAGTTTGTTTTATGCGTGTTTGTGTGCCTGTTTGTCGTTGTCGTTATTTTTTTTCTCTCTTTTTCTTTGCTTGTTACTCCGCTCTCTCTTTCAGCTATGTTTCTTTGTTTTTTATCATAATTATCCTTATTATCTCTCTGTGAGTGTGTGTATGCGAGTCCGTCTGCTTGTGTGTGCTTCGTGTACGTTTGCGCATTCCCGTGCTTGCAAATGCTCGTCAAGCTGAGACGATCTTCCCCTCTGACACAAACCCGACCCAATTTCAGCCTTCCCACCTTTTTATTCTGACCTAATTAATTATCGCAACTGATTCACTCTGTGTCCCGGCAACGCAACGAGTGGCCTTGAAGTGGCTGTGGCAGAGTTGGCCACGACAGCTCGCTCCTGTGGCTGTGGTGATGACGGACAGCTTGTGGCGGAGCTCCGTGGGTGTGAAGCAATGCAAGATCACTATCATTAAATGCTGAAGAGACAGGAGGACTATACCCCCTCCCTCCCTCCCTCTCCCCCTTCCTTCCTCCTCCTCCCCACCCTCGTTTCGTATTTTTAAAATCTTCTTATCTATTTTTTAGTGTAAGCGAAAAAAAACAAGTATTTCCGGGTCACACTTAATTAAGGAGAACCAGTTAAGTTTGAATTTGGATAATAATCCTTGTGATGCATTCTCACGCCCTTTTCACGCTCTCAGAGATACTTCTCCTGGCTCTTGTAAAAAAAAAAAAAAAAAAAAAAAAAAAAATTATTTTTATTATTTTATCAATCTTCCACCACTAATTCTGCTACATTTAAGCAATTTCCGCTTAAATACAGATGGGTTTGTAAGTTTGTGTATTTGTGTGTAGGATGGTAGATGCAAATTTTTGTTTGCTGGGATATGTAACATAATGGGAGGTTGTTTGTTTATATATATATATATATATATATATATATATATATATATATATTTATATATATATATATATGTGTGTGTGTGTGTGTGTGTAATTATATGTATATGTATATGTATATGTATATGTATATGTATATGTTTATGTATATGTTTATGTGTATGTATATGTGTATGTATGTGTATGTGTGTGTGTAAGTATATGTGTATATGTATATGTATATGTATATGTATATGTATATGTATATATAAATATATATATATATATATATATATATATATATGTGTGTGTGTGTGTGTGTGTGTGTGTGTGTGTGTGTATCCATGTATGTATGTTCGTGTACGTATATATGTGTGTATAACCAAGTTTCCGCATATGTGTGCCGCGTCCGGGACGGCGTCGCGTCGCAGTGATAAGATACCCCCCAGGGGAAGGCGGGGCAGGGCTGCCTCCAAGGCCACGCACCTCGTCCTTGGCTCTCGGAGGCTCGGAGGGGGGGGGGGGGAGGCGCGGAAAGGAGGCAAGCGCTCTCGCGCAGCCTAGGTTATGTCAAGAAGCCCGACCACACCCGGCTAGTCATGTACTCTTAATTGAACGCAAAAAGCTTATGTCTTGAGAGAAAGAGAAATTACCCGAGGATAACAGCAAGGCTTCTTGACAGAACCTGACATACAAATACGTTGTCAATGTCACTTCTTTTGTAAACGCCACGCAATGAACGATAAGTTACCTCAAGACATCCATGTCTACACGCGACGCCTACAAATTAACCCGGTACCATTAACATGTGTTTCTTCGGTGTAATTAATGACAAGGTTGTTTGTACACACGCTAGGCCTGATTCTCCCATGTAGGAATCAGCTGAAGGCACCGAAGGGGGTTAATTATGACATACGGCCTACTTGTAATTATAATGACCCTTCCCTTGCTCGCGCCCTTTGGCTATCAAGCGGTTAAGACATTTGGCTAGTTTCTTTAAACTCATTTAATCACGCAATGGCACCAGGTGTGTGACGTCACGCCTGGATTGCACAGCCTTGGGGTCGCTCGAGATAAGTACTGGCACTGCTTTCTCCTTCCAGCCCTAATTACATTACCACAGCGGCCCAGCGAGCGCGCCGCCGACCGACGGATCTGCGTCCCGGTCGGCGTCTGTGGGCTTACCTTTCATGCTGTGGGACCTCTTGACGGCGTTGCCCTTCCTGTCGATACTGGCGGTGGTAGTGGTGGTGGTGGCCGTCACGCTGGAGGTCAGCGTGACGCCCTGGTACACCACACAAGTCTTGGGCGGCTCGGCCTTTTTGAAATCGATGAACTCGAACTCGCTCTCGGCGTCAGACCACGTGAATGACAAGGTGTCATCGAGAATGACCCGATCGCCGGTTTCCGCTCCGCCGCCGCTGTGGTAGCTCATCACCACGTCCCGGGGGCCCCGCACGCCCACGTCGCCCGCCTCGCGAATTAGCAGTGGCGCACTCTTTTCCACCTTGATGTCGCCCGCCTGCGATTCAGCGTCGGTCTCAGGCGGGTTGAGGCATTTGTCCTGCAGGAGAGCCTGAAAGGTCTGGGGAGACTGCAGCTCTTCCCCAAGGACGATGGTCGACTCCACAGTCAAAGATCCGTTGGAATTTCGACACGTTCCGAACGGCGTCGATGTCATGAGAGGGCTTGCATGGGACGCGGACAGGGACCTTCCACGGGGAAGCCTTCTGGCGCGCCTCAGAGCGGGACGGCTGCTTTGGCCGTTCCTACTACTCTTGGGCGTAAACATGTCGTAGTCCAAGTTGTCGAGCTCCGAGTCCGTCTCGGAAAAGGACTCGAAGTCCTCGTTGTGCCGGATGTCATCGTCAGAGAAGGACTCGGAGAGGGTCAGTCTACTCTTGCCCTTTAAATGGGACTGGACATCATTGTGGCTCATACTCTTCTTCACCTTCTTCTCCTGTTTGTTGTCCCTCTCGCAGGCCGCTGAGCCACCCGCTTCCTCCGAAGTAGGAGCCAACCGCGTCGAGTTCAGACCGACTTTATCCGCGAGTTTGGGGATGACCATGGAGGCTGCAGGGTACGAGTGTCTGGAAGGCGCAGTGTAGCTACAGCCACGACTACTTGAAGCAGCAGTGGCGCTCGCAGATGAAGGCACTGAAGACCTCTTTTGCTTTGACCTGACTTCGGTTTGTGCATCACGCTCACGTTCACTTGCCGCTACAAGCTTTTCCTCGCGATCGCCCTTTCCCTCGGCCTCCTTCGTGTCGCCTCCAAGCCCGTCTTGCGCTCCAAGCTGCGATGTCTTAGTTCGCAGAGGGCCGGCAACCTTCTGGGTGATTTCTGTCTTGTCGTCGTCCTTAATCGTGATGACAGTGACGCCCCCCCCGGGAGTTACACCCCTCGCCACAGGGTTCCTCGTCTCTGTTTCATCGCCGGAGTTCTCGCTGTCGTCAATGAAGGGTATAGAATCACTAGAGCCAAGGCGAGGACGTCTCTTCATCCGGGCCTCCATGGCTGTTGTCTGAACGAGAGCGAGAGGATTCTGGCCAAGGAAATTGATGCTCTCATATAGATTATCCTCCTCGTCTTTGCCGTCTCCTGCATCAGGTTCTCCAGGCAGACCTAGGAGCTCGGCTTCCTTAACCCTCCTTATGATTTGGTAGTTGGCGTAGTTCTCGTCATCATCCGTGATGAGCTTACCTTCCTTAGTCATCTTGATTACCTGGTAGTTTTCGTAGACGTGGTCTTCGTCTCCCTCGGTGTCGGAATCCTTCCGGAACACCTGGCATACGTAGATGGCCTCCACGCACTGATCGTTTTCCAGGTACTCCTCACACGAATTGGTTGGAACGGCCTCATAGATGAACTTGATCTCTCCTGCCGCCTTCTCCTCCTTCTCCAGGCTAAAGTAGCCTCCTTCGGGCTCCTCATCCTCGCCCTCTTTGCTCTTAGAGTCGACTTTTGACTTGGAGTCTTCCTCGGTGTCCTGTCTGTCGCCGGAATTCTCCGACTTGTTACTTCTTCCAGACTTCTTCCTGGAGCGCGACCGCCCATAGGCGTCTTCGTCCTCGATTTCACAGTCCTTTTGCTCGGAGTTTTTCGTCTCACCTTCCTTGTTGCCCTCGCTTTTATCTCCTGACTCACTTTGTTTATCACTATTTTCCTTTCTTTGGTCTTGTCCATTGTGACAGCCTCCTGAACTGCTGCTCGCTTTGCTCGTGCTGCTCGTGGAGGTGAGCGACGGCACCGCGACCGTCGACAGCGACTTGCGGGGACGTGAGGCTGAGCGCGTCCTGCGTGGCTTGATAGGCGGCGCGTCCGCTTGTCCGTTGCTCTCCCCCGCCGCCTGCGACAGATACAGGTTGTCTGTGGCGCTGGCGCTTCGTGTCCGCGATGCCGAGCGCACTCGAGACTTCTTCTCGAGGCTCAGCTTTTCGAGGTTGTCGTTGAGGAAGGACTGCGGCCGCTCGGTGTGGCTGCCCAGGCTGTGGCGGTGTCTGCGAGCCTCTGCTTTGCTGCTGTGGCCGCCTCCGCCGGATTTGTCGCTTCGGCCGCTCACCTGCGACTTGTCGCCCTCGCTCGCGGTGGTGTAGATGTCGTCCTTCTTATCAGATCTCTTTTCCTTCTTGTCCCTCTTTGTCCCGAACTTCCTCTTGCCTCCGAGTTCGATGTCCTGGAAGGAGACGCCCGAGACGGCCTTGTACACGGTGGTCTTCCTCTGCGCCAGCATGAAGTGCGACGGCGAGAAGACCTTGTTGATGACGGGGACGAGCCTCTGCCGGATGTTGCTGCTCTCGCCCTCCGTCTTCTTGGTGGCCGACGCGCTCGACGGCGATAGGAACACCTTGAATTCGTTACTGGCGTCCATGGCGGAGGGGAAATTCGTGGGCGTGAAGAGAATCAACCGGAGTTTGAGCTACGCCCTCTTCAGAGCTGGTGGGGTTGCGGTGAAACACTAAGGTCTCCTCGAGGTCGACTTCCCAGCATGTTATCCTCGAGGTCGACGCATGTAATCATTATTCTCACCCTTCAGCCGCGTCGTTCAGCATGACACACTGACATACACGTTTCTCTTCCTCTTATCCTCCGATCACTTCACTGGTGGCGCGTCGGCAATCGCATTCCTTCAGGTGCGCTAAGGGCTGCGTGTGAGGAGCTTCTCAAGCGGCAACTCAAGTGAAAGCGGGAGCTCTAGGGACGGTTCTCTACCTCCAGCTCGTCGACCGCCCTTCCTGAAAAGAGATAATTCCGTCTCTGAGACTGGTGCGCTATTTGGAGGGTAATCAGATACATATGCAGGAGGGTATTTATATATTATATCTGTCTACCTACCAATCTGTTTAAATGTGTGGGTATGTGCGTGAACACACACACACACACACACACACACACACACACACACAGACAGACGACACACACACACACACACACACATATTTCTATTTATATATATACATATATACATATATATACATACATACATACATACATACACATATATGTATATATATGTGTGTGTGTGTGTGTGTGTGTGTGTGTGTGTGTGTGTGTGTGTGTGTGTGTGTGTGTGTGTGTGTGTGTGTGTGTGTGTGTGTGTGTGTGTGTGTGTGTGTGTGTGTGTGTGTGTGTGTGTGTGTGTGTGTGTGTGTGCGTGTGTGTGTGCGTGTGTGTGTGCGTATGTATATGTTAGAGAGAGAGAGAGAGAGAGAGAGAGAGAGA
>BOPN01000910.1:32500-35000 GCA_017312705.2 Penaeus japonicus | reverse complement strand
TCTTCCTTGAACCTCCAAGACCTCCTTACCTCATCCCTCTTCCCTTGAACCTCCAAGACTTCCTCCTCTCATTCCTTTTCCCTTGAACCTCCTAGACCTCCTCCCCTCATCCCTCTTCCCTTGAACCTCCAAGACCTCCTTACCTCATCCCTCTTCCCTTGAACCTCCAAGACCTCCTCCCCTCATCCCTCTTCCCCCTTGAACCCAAGACATCCTCCCCTCATCCCTCTTCCCTTGAACCTCCAAGACCTCCTCCCCTCATCCCTCTTCCCTTGAACCTCCTAGACCTCCTCCTCATCCTCTTCCCTTGAACCTCCAAGACCTCCTCCCCTCATCCCTCTTCCCTTGAACCTCCAAGACCTCCCCATCCCTCTTTTCCTTGAACCTCCAAGACCTTCTCCCTCATCCCTCTTCCCTTGAACCTCCAAGACCTCCTTACCTCATCCCTCTTCCCTTTGAACCTCCAAGACCTCCTCGCTCCTCATCCCTTCCTTTAAAGAAGAAGAAAAAAAAACAGTTTACGATACCCACCGGGTCTTGGCGGGAGCTTCGACCTGTAGTCTTCAGGAAAATTGATGATGTCACAGTACCGCTCATCCGTCTTGTCCTGGCAGTCGAACTTGAGGTCACAGCGCTTACTGAAGTCGATGCAGGACCCGTCTGTGCAAGTGAATTGAGAGCTGGTGCAGGATGACAACGTCAGCACACGAGGACCTGACGTCTGGTGGCACACTTCGCTCTAGAGGAGGAAAAGGAGATCTACATCTGCCTCGATTCTGCTTTGTCTCTCTCTCTCTCTCACACACACACTAAAGAGCCTCCCTGTGGCTCACTACTTCTCGCAAACAAACAACTCAACTCACCTGCAGGTCCCAGGAGAGCCTCCCGACGGGGTAGTTGAGGTCGACGTCGTCCTGGCTGAGCGTCGCCATTGTGGTGTTGGTGAAGGTGTTGGACCACGTCCACACACCGTTCGCGTCCTGCCGCACCGCGTACTCGCCGTAGCCGCGGAACGACAGCGGCGACGGAACTAGGTCCAGGTAGTGCATGCGCTGGGGGGAGTAGGGATATTTTTCCATATCGAGTTATCGTGTTCCGACGTCCGCACGTTCCTTTTATGTTTCATATAGGCACCCTCTCTCTTAGGTTCTGTCTTTCTTTCTCTTTCTCTCTGTCTGTCTGTCTGTCTGTCTGTCTGTCCGTCTCTCTCTCTCTCTCTCTCTCTCTCTCTCTCTCTCAATAAACTTGTCAAAGTCAAAAAAGTCTCCCTCTCTCTTTCTCTCTCATCCTCTGAATGCATTATCTTTGTCTTCTCATCTATCTTATACGTCCCTCTGAAGACTTACGTCAATCTCACTCTAACTTCCCAATTCTTTCTCTCCTATCCCCCTCCATCCTTCAATCCTCACCACCTCCTCTTCATCTTGAACCCTTGAACCTCCTAGACCTCCTCTTTCTCTTGCATCGCCCAGCGCTCTCCTCATCCTTCTTCCTCTCGAACCTCCCTCCCAGACCCTCTCCTCTCTCCTCACCTCACCCCATCTCCCTCTTCAACCTCTCAGAGCACCTCTCCTCGCCTCCTTCTCCTTTTAAATCTCCTAGAACTTCCCTTTTCCCCCTTCCTCACCTTCTCCCCCCTCATCCTTCTTCATCTTGAACCTCCAAGATCTCCTCCCCTCATCCCTCTTCCCTTGAACCTCCAAGACTTCCTCCTCTCATTCCTTTTCCCTTGAACCTCCTAGACCTCCTCCCCTCCTCCCTCTTCCCTTGAACCTCCAAGACCTCCTCCCCTCCTCCCTCTTCCCTTGAACCTCCAAGACCTCCTCCCCTCATCCCTCTTCCCTTGAACCTCCAAGACCTCCTCCCCTCATCCCTCTTCCCTTGAACCTCCAAGACCTCCCCTCCTCCCTCTTCCCTTGAACCTCCAAGATCTCCTCCCCTCTTCCCTCTTCCCTTGAACCTCCAAGACCTCCCCTCCTCCTTCTTCCCTTGAACCTCCAAGACCTCCTCCCCTCATCCCTCTTCCCTTGAACCTCCAAGACCTCCCCTCTTCCTCTCGAACCTTCAAGACCTCTTCCCATCCCTCCTCCTCTTCCTCTTATCCCTTTTCCCCTCTTCCTCACCTCCTCCTCCTCGCAGATACCCCTCAGCGTCCACGTGGTCCCGGCGACGGTGAAGCAGGCGGAACAGCTGTGCTTCTTGCAGTCGGTGTCCTCGAGTCCCTCTTTGTGTATGAGGAGGCAGTTCTGGTAGATGTTTCCGTCGGGGTTGTTCTTCCGGAAGTAGATGTCGCTCTGCCGAACAGATGGATGCCTATTGTTAGATCTATTTTGAACTGTTCGTTTGAGAGCGTTTATTTTAGATTTTTTGTGAACTGTTCACATTTTCACAAAAGGAGAGTTAGTGTATATATACATACATATAAACATACGTATATGTAAATATACGTATATATATATCCAAGACCCCTCCCCTCATCCTTCTTCCCTTGAACCTCCAA
>BOPN01000910.1:22500-25000 GCA_017312705.2 Penaeus japonicus | reverse complement strand
GTATTAATAATGATCGTGATAATGATTATTGTATTGATAAAAAATTTATGAGAATTATGATAACAAAATAACGATGATGATGATAATAATGATAATGATGATAATATTGATAAAGGTAATAAAAATTATGAAAGTAATGATGACGATAACAATAATGATAAATATGATAAAAGTAACACTTATAAGAACGACAATGATAATATCAACAAAAATGATAACACCTATACCACTAACTCTTATGATAATGATGATAAAGAATTGATGATGATAATGATGATGATGAGGATAATGAGGAAGATAATGATAATGATTAGGATAATGATAATGATAAAAAATAATGTAATCACAATAATGACAATGGTAATGAGGATGATGACAATAGAGACAATGATAACAATGAAAATCAAATGTTACAAAAGAATGGTAATAAAAATGATAGTAACAGTAATGAAAATAGTAGATAAAATTAGGAATGATGATAATGAAAATGATGATAATTATATCAATAATCATAATGGAAAAGATAATAATAATGATAATAGTGGTTATGAGGATGATAATAATAATACCAATAATAATTGTAAAAATGATAATTATAATAATAGTGATTGTATTACTGATGATAATGATAATAAAATGATGATAGTTATGGCCGTAACAACAATACGGGCAATAGTAATAGTGATGATGATAATAACGACTATAATAATGATGATGGTTATAATAATAACAATGAAAAGGATAAGAAAAATGATGATCATGATGATAATAATAATAATAACAATAATGATGATAGAACTAATATAAACATAACATTAATTCTAATGATGATGATGATCACGATAGCAACGATAACATCAAGAACAATGCAAGCAAAGAATACAAAAACAAACAAACAAAAGCCAAGAAGCAAACCTGGAACTCATCCTGACCCACGATGACGTCACGAACATAAGGATCTTTTTCAAACTCGTAGGATTCTTGCATGATCAGCTCGCCGTTGAGGTACACGCGTCCTTCTTTCTTGGACATGTCGCGGACCTACGGCGAGGGGGGAGGAGGGAGGGGGGATGGGGAGGATGGGAAGGAGGGGGGGGTGAGGGGATAAGGGGGATGGGAGGATAGGGGGGATGGGGGGATAGGGGAGAAGGGGTGGGGGATTGGGGGAGGGTAGAGGGTAAGGTGAGGATAGGGGTAGATAGTGTCTAATTTAGATATTTGTTTTTGTATTGTTTTTTTATGGGTTTTGTTATTGTATTTTTTTGTTTTGGGGAGAACTATTCAAGTCTGGAAGTTTTCGTTTAATATGTAGAGGAGCAAACACACATAGACACACACACACATAAACACAGACAGACACACACACACACACACACACACACACACACACACACACACACACACACACACACACACACACACACACACACACACACACACACACACACACACACACACACACACGTACACACACACACACACACACACACACACCCACCTAGACCCTTTCATCAAACGGAAAAGAGCATCGCAGACAACCGAGAATAGAATCAAACCCCATAGAAAATAGATTCCAAATGTCGAAGAAGAGAAGACTTACATGGCAGTAGTGATACCACTTATTGGTCGCGAGGTTTCCGGGGAGGGGATAAAACCTCGCCAGACCGCCGTATTTGGTGCGAATTTTCTCGAAATAAACCTCGAAGGAGATGGCTGTAAAAGAGAAGAAGAGGAAAATGAATAGATAAGAAAACAATAATTATAATAATAAAAAAAAAACGCGAAGGAGATGGCTGTAAAAGAGAAGCAGAAAATGAATAGATAAGAAAACAATTGTAATAAAAAAAATAAAAAAAACGCGAAGGAGATGGCTGTAAGAGAAAAGAATAAAAACACATAAAAAAATGAAAATAAGATTAGAAAAAAGAAAGACAAAGAATTTCCACAAATACGGGTACATTTCTGAGCGTTCATTCCGTTCAACAAACAAATCAGTGAGGAAAAATAAAACCGACAATGAATAATGACTTTGAAATGACGTTGAATCTTAAAGAAATCTCTATAGTAGTGATAATGCTAATGTTGCTGATGTTACTGATATTGATAGTAATCGTTGTTAACAAAACATCAATATTGATAATATATAGTATATAATTATAGTAGTAATGATAATGACAAGGATGATGATAATAATGATAATAATAATTATGATGATAATGCTAGCGGTGATGATGATGGATAATGAAAATAACAATAATAGTAATGGTAATGATAGTGACGAAAAAATGAAATAGCAACAATAATAACAACAATCACAGTGATATTATTAATCACAATAACAATGATAATGATGATCGTAATGATAATAATTATAATGATGATATTGATAGCAATGGTAAAGATGATGGTAATGATAACCATAATAATAGTAATGGTGACAATAATAATGAATACGATGATGATGATAATAATAATGATAATTCAATGATAATAATGGAAA
>BOPN01000910.1:0-2500 GCA_017312705.2 Penaeus japonicus | reverse complement strand
ACAGCGTCGGGGAACCGTAGCAGAGGCAGAGGCACCGTTACCTTCCCCCGAGACACCGACTGGCATAACTCCTCCAGGGGGACGTACTGTGCAAGGGGGGGGGGAGGAGCAGGAGAAGGAGGAGGGGGAAGGAGGGGGAAGAAAGAAGGAAGGGGAGGAGGAGGGGGAAGGAGGGGGAAGAAAGAAGGAAGGGGAGGAGGAGGGGGAAGAAAGAGAAAGAGGGAGGAGGAGGGGGAAGAAAGAGAAAGAGGGAGGAGGAGGGGGAAGGAGGGGGAGGAGGGAGGAGGAGGAGGAGGAGGATATGAGAAGAGAGAGAGGTGAGGAGGGGAAGGGAAGGAGGAGAGAAGAAGAGGAGGAGAATGGATGAGGAAGAGGAGAATAAGAAGAAGAGGAGGGAAGAGAAAGAGGAAAAGAAGACGAATGAAGAGGAAGAGGAACAGAAGAGGAGGAGGGAAGAGGGTGAAAGTAGAGAGAAAGAAAGGAGAATAAACAGAGGAAAAGGAAGGGTCGAAGAGGAAGTAAAGGAATGGAAAAAGGTGGAAGAGGAAACGGGACGGAGTGAAAGAAAGGACGAAAGGGAAGAACAGGGAGGATGAAAAGGTGGAGGAGAAATAAGGAAAGAGGGAAGAAATAAGGAGGAAGTAAAGAGAAAGGAAGAGGAGAAAAAGGAAAATAAGTAAAGAAAAAAGGAAGACGCAATACGAAAAGATATAAAATGGAAAAATCAAGATAATGGAAACAGCAAATCAGAAACAAGAAAATTAATGACGAAAGCAAAGCAAATATACACAAATAATTGATTACACATAAAATTCAAGCAACGGGCAAGCCAGCAAACAAAAAAGTTGAAAGAGTTACACGGTAAAAAAATAAAAGAAAAAATAAAAATGTAATAAATACAGTAAGAAAGAGGAGGTAAAAGGTTAAAGAAAATGGAAAGTGACAAAGGAAAAGAAGAAGAAAAAAAAATAAGTTGGCATTAAATAGTTCTGACAAGGAAAGGAAAAGAGCATCGTACTCTTGACCTAGAATTCTCCAATCACCTAAATGAAACAAACAACCAAACAAAAAATCGATTCAGGCCTCACCTCCTCCTCAATATCATACAAGTTCCAGTCCTTAGACCAAGCCATAAGGTCACCCTCAAGGTCGACCTCGCAGGTGGCAACGCGAAGAATCTCGTCATGGGTCAAGGCACGATTCCACATATTGATCTGACTCAACTTGCCGCTAAGGGAGTACTTGATCTACGAGTGATGAATGAAGTTAATGAATGAGTTTGACTTCATGAATGGAGTGAAGAGAGGGAACTGTATGAACGCAGTGAATGAAATGAAGTAAAGGTGAATGCGGTGAATTAAATGAATGCCATGGATGAACTGAGAGGAATTCAAGCAGTGAATACTTTGAATGAAAAGAAGGAAATGAAAGAAATGTATGAAATGAATGTAGTGAACGAAAAATAAGAATATTACACATACAATGATACTAAAGTCAGAAAATGAGATGAGTGGAACAGTAAGTATTGCATGAATAAGATAAATTTGACAAACAGCGGAAGAAAAGAGAGTGGAAGGGTAGAATTAAGACGAATCTTGATGACAGATAACATTGATATAATTGAGCAAATATAAATATAATATATCATACAACTAAACATTTAAACACTGTATACATAAAACAATATAAATATTTAAATACAAACAACTGTCATTTAATCCTAATACGATTTTGATAAAGATATACAAACAAGCAAATCGAACTCAACGCTAATACAAAATCAAAATTTGGATATATTTCTCAATACCAAAATGAACGAACGACCTTTGACCTACTGGCATTATCAATGAAGAAAAGAAAAAAACATATAGCACTTATACTGAAACAAAACAACAACAACAACAATACCGCATATCAAAACATAACCAAAATTATTCTAAATTGAAAAAAAAAAAAAAAAAAAAATCACTAATGACACAACATACACAACTGAAAATGAAACTCATCTCAAAACGGATGGCCTCAAGCTCTGACCTTGAACTCGTCTTGACCTAAGATGACCTTCCTCTCATCCCGATTCTCCGTGAACTGGGCTGGATCCCTGATGATAAGAGCGCCGTCCAGGTACACCCTTCCTTCTCCGGTTGTGACGTCACGGACCTGTTGCGAAACATGGGGTTGTGGGAAAGACGCTGAGAAATGTTGTGTGGTTGGGATTTTGATGCACATTCCCCTAAAAATCTGATTGGATGTTTTACTGTGTGGAAAAAGACTAGACATGATGTGCAAACTTTATAGTAGGGATGTAGATATATAGACAGATGCTTAGATAGATAAGCAAACAGATACTGAGAAGAGGAATACACACACACACATACATATATATATATATATATATATATATATATATATATATATATGTATATATATATATATATATATATATATTTATATTTATATACATACATATACATGTATAACTATATACATATACATATAT
>BOPN01000909.1:375752-381465 GCA_017312705.2 Penaeus japonicus | reverse complement strand
TATATATATGTTTGCGTGTGTGTATATAGATATATATATATAAATATATATATATATATATATATCTATATACATATATATATATCTATATATACATATATATACATATGTGTGTGTGTGTATACATTCATATCTAATATATATATATATATATATATATATATATATATATGTATGTATGTATGTACGTATATATATATATACATGAGAAAGGTGGTAGAATGCAGTAACGCATTTTAATATATATACAAATTTTACCTCCCTGACCGGGACTCGAACTCGCGCCGTAAGATTGACAGGTACGGTGGTGAGACCGATCGGCTACTTGACCCGCTAAAAGAATTGTCCAGATGCCTTATGAGACGTCATGGAACTTACCTATGTGCTCTTAGCAGAGCAGTGATAGCGAATTTTCACATTTGGTTGGACAATTCTTTTAGCGGGTCGAGTAGCCGATCGGTCTCACCACCATACCTGTCAATCTTACGGCGCGGGTTCGAGTCCCGGTCAGGGAGGTAAAATTTGTGTATATGTATATATATATGTATATATATATTTATATATATATATATATATTTATATATATACATATATCAACACACACACACACATATATATGTATATAAATATATATATATATATATATATATATATTTGTATATATGTATATATATATTAATAAATATATATCTATCTATATACATATATGTATATATATAGATATATATGTATATATATGTATATATATATATTTATATATACATATGTATGTATGAATATGTATCTATGTATATATATACATATATACGCACACACACACATGTACACACATATATATATATATATATATATATATATATATATATATATATATATATATATATATATATATATACTGTATATGTATATATATATATATATATATTTATATATATATATATATATATATATATATATATATATATATATATATATATATATATATATATATATATATATATATATATATATATACTGTATATGTATATATATATATATATATATATATATATATATATATATATATATATATATATATATATATATATATATATATACTGTATGTATATATATATATATATATATATATATATATATATATATATATATATATATATATATATATATATATATATATACTGTATATGTATATATATATATATATATATATATATATATATATATATATATATATATATAAATATATATATATATATATATATATAATAAAAATATATATATATATATATATATATATATATATATATATATATATATATATATATATATATATATATATATACATGTATATATATGCAACCTGCTATTTTTCTTTTCAAAGGATGAACTCTAATGATCTAGATTATGTTTCCTAGTTTCCAGATCAGTTTTATAACAGCAAAATAACCATCGGTGTTGTTGCAAATACTTTGACCACAAATCTGTCTTCCGATGGTTATATTTGTGTACGCTGGAAACAAACGGGTCATTGGAAATCAACAAAATACGTGCATACAATATAGATACATAAGCTCTATTCATAGATTTCCGAATTCCACTCAAGGCAGGATTCAATCCATGTGCTTAGTTTTGGCTATATTCCCAAATCTTTTTTTTTTTTTTTTAATAATAACCGTTCCAACTATACTCTCCGTCCCTTCTCTTCACAGTTTCTTGTTGCCCTTAATTCGAAAGTAACAGTTCCGGGTTGTGTTGTTGTGTGCCTGTCTGCAAAGCTGGTCCCTTGTTATTCTAGTTAGTCTTTTTCCATATAAGTTATCTAAATCAACAAGCTAGGGTGACATTTCGAATTCTCAATAGATATCCGTAGTTGATAGAGCAATAATGAGCCTTGTGCTTTCTTGCATTAATGAGTTTGTATACAATCTAATGACACGTGCATACGTTTTATAAAAAAAAAAAAAAAATAATAAATAAATACATAAATAAATAAATAAAATGGGGGACACGTAACAAACTTTGGAGAAAATAGGGAGTGGGGTCATTGCATCTGCTTCCGATGTGTCTTTTTTTCCTAGTTGCTCATCTTTTTTTTTCTTTTTTCTTTTTGCCTAACTTTTCGCTTCTCTTCATTATTTTCTTTTCTCTCTTCCTTCCTTTCCTCTTTCTTCTCTTCTTCATTCTTCTCCGTCTCCTCCTAATCATCTTAATCCTCCTCCTTCTCAACATCCTCTTCATTTTTATTTTCATTATCATCATCGTCATCATCACATCATTATCGTCATCATCAGCAGCATCTTCTTCTTCTTCTTCATTTTCATCTCTAATATCATCATCATCATCAATATCATCTTCATTTTTATCTGCAATATCATCATCGTTATCATTATCGTTATAATTATCATTATTCATTATCATTATCATCACCATTATCATTATTATCATCACCATCATCATCATTATCATTTTCATAATCATTATTATCATTCTTTATTATTATGATTATTATTATCATTATTATTATTATTATTATTATTATTATTATTATTATTATTATTATTATCATGGTTATTATTATCATTATCGTTATTATCTTTATTACCATTATTGTCATCATTATCATCATTACCATCATTATCATCATCATCATCATCAGCTTCTTTTTTTCTTTCTTCATTTTCATCTCCAATATCATCAGAGAGAGAATAAGAGGTTTAACAGGTCAGGGCTTGGACATTGCTTGTATGTGGTAACGTGGCCTAGGATGTGAAGAACACGGCAGGAACAGCTTTCTTGGTTTATTGTTAAGCTTGAACAGTAGGACGTTGGAGTGAGGGCTGCTCCTCCGAGGAGGAGCGAGGTATTGCTCCTCTGCTCCCCGAGAGGAGACTCTCTACCACAATGTGTGACTTGTCTCTGGAGATGTATGAATCAAGGTGTTTTCGTGTGACTTGTGACATTTGGAATGTGATGAGTGAAGTGTTGCATCAATACATAGCTCTTGCAAAGGGAAAGACAAAACAACACTGTTATGTCTGGCGTGAGAGGGTCAGACAGATAGATGAAGCAATGAGCGTACGTAGATGTATGTATATATGTGTATGTGGTAGAATATATATATAACAAATACAGCAGACATAAAATATTTAAATACAGTGGTTACAGAGGGAGAGAGAGAGGGGTGGGGGGAAGAGATAGCGAGAATAAGAGAGAGTGTGTAAGAGAGAGAGAATTAGAGAGAGAAAGAGAGAGAGAGGGTGGGGGGCACACAGCAACGCTTGAACCCCCCCCCCCCCCGCCCACGTCCCATCCGCACGTGATTCCCCATCCTGTAGCCACCGAAGGTCAAATCCGAAGCCGAGAACCCGAGTGCCCGCTCAGGCATCTGGAGCGTCTGGAGGAGGAGGAGAGGAGGAGGAGGAAGAGGATGAGGAGGAGAGGAGGAGGAGGAGGAGGAGGAGGTCATGTCTTTCAAGAAGCAGTGATCCGGCGATGATCCCTCCTCCACGCCCTCCGCATCCTGCCGTAGGGATCCTTGGAAATCCTCCTTCACAGAATTTGGGGAGAGACAGCAAGGCTTCGCCCGATCATAACCTGGGATTAAGCTTAGCTACAACCACATCGCCTATGCTTTGGTTGTGGTCGAGGCTCGTGCTGCTTTGGTTTGCTTTTTGGGATGTTTTCTGGTTATTTCCTATGCTCTTTTGCTGAGCCTGCCGTCTAAATATATATATATATATATATATATATATATATATATATATATGTTTATATATGCACATATATATATATATATATATATATATATATATATATATATATATATATATATACATATATATGTATGTATATATGTATATATATGCATATGTATATAAATATATATATATATATATATATTTATATATATATATATATATATATATATATATATATATATATATATATATATATATATACATATATATATATATATATATATATATATATATATATATATATGTATGTATATATGTATATATATATGCATATATATATATATATATATATATATATATATATATATATATATATATATACATATATATATATATACATATACATACATATACATATATATGTACATATATATATATATATATATATATATATATATATATATATATATATATGTATATATGTATATATGTATATATACATATATATGTATATATATATATATATATATATATATATATATATATATATATATATATATATATATATATATATATATATATATATGCATGCATATGTGTGTGTTTGTGTGTTTGTGTGTGTGTGTGTGTGTATGCATAAACATATATAATCATGTATGGAAATGCGTGTGTCTTTTAACAAAAATACATTCGGAAAATGGCTTCTGTAAAGTGATATATGGTCGCCTTATTGTACTTTTTAAAACCTGCCTCTTACGTCCTCCGAATCCTTCCTCCAATCATTCTCGCAGCACGTATCATTCTCTTATCATCCCTTAATCCCCCTACCCCCACCCCCCCACTTCCCGCCTCCCAAAGGGCTCGTGTGTAGAGCACAATGGCGCCAGCGACCCGCACTCCCACCTTAGCCCTGAATAAATGCCATTTTCTTCCTTTGTCATCTCCTGCAATTTGTTATGTTTGGGGCAAATGCAGGAATAATAGAACCTAAGTGGGATTCATCTTCCCGATTTAATAAATTTGTCTAACGTGGCACCTCTACGAGAGGAAAATTCTGTTTTATATCGCTCCTGCGCTCATGTTTCCGCTAAGTGATAATCTAGGACGGCAAAAAAGGAAAAAAGTTAATGGCATTCGTCCTTTGTTACAGGCGATTTGTAAGTTGCTGATTATGCCTCGTTATGAGGCCTGGAGGAGACAAGACGGCAAAGCGAGCATTTCTTCAAGTGGTGCGTTTCACGCATGGCAAACTCCAAGGTGTATGAGCAACCATTAATATGCAAATTGATAAAGGAAGGAAAGAAGTTCGCTAGAGGACGACCAATCTAGTATTGGACGACTAATGGAAGTCCTTGTTACCGTAAATTATTGCCACTTTTCTTATATTACATTGCATTATCAATTCTATTTCCCGGGAAGAGAAAGGCCATTGGTATCCAGAGAGAATCCGTATTTTCCGAAAAGTACGACGCTACTGCGATGAAATGGGCAGCGCCATGTTTTGTTTGGGGAGAAAATGGAGAATTGCGACACTCATGAGGTGAGCAAGAGCGCCTTGTGCCGGGCCTCACACGCCGAGGACAGATGAAAATTCAGAAAAAAGTCCATCCAATGAATATGGATGCAAGGCGGCGACTGGAGTACCGTGTTAAGTAAACCGGCGGTGTTTGCGGCAGCAGACATGTTACTTGGAGCCACTGGGGAGACATGTCGTTAAGAAAGTAGGGTAGAGTGAGAGAGAAGGAAAATAGGAATGAGAGAACGAGTTGTGCTGCTTCAGTAAGAGTTAAAGAGGAAGGATATTTATATGCGATAAGGAGATAGTCAAGTTGCCAGAGCGGCTGATAGATAACTGGTAAAAAGAATACGACATAACACAATCATTGAATTCGGTTTACTGCGTTTATGTATTTGTGTTCATGACTTAAGGTTTGTATGACTGTGTGTTGTGTGTGTATGTACGGTTAAGCAAGAGAGAAAAAAAGATGTATGTATATATATATATTTGCATGCGT
>BOPN01000909.1:360752-365752 GCA_017312705.2 Penaeus japonicus | reverse complement strand
GACAGAAAGGGAAAGATGGAGACAGGGAGACAGAAAGGGAAAGATAGAGACAGAGAGACAGGGAGACAGAAAGGGAAAGATAGAGACACAGAGACAGGGAGACAGAAAGGGAAAGATAGAGACACAGAGACAGGGAGACAGAAAGGGAAAGATAGAGACAGAGAGACAGGGAGACAGAAAGGGAAAGATAGAGACACAGAGACAGGGAGACAGAAAGGGAAAGATAGAGACACAGAGACAGGGAGACAGAAAGAGAAAGATGGAGACAGAGAGACAAGGAGACAGAAAGGGAAAGATGGAGACAGAGATACAGGGAGACAGAAAGGGAAAGATGGAGATAGGGAGACAGAAAGGGAAAGATGGAGACAGAGAGACAGGGAGACAGGAAGGGAAAGATAGAGACAGGGAGACAGAAAGGGAAAGATAGAGACAGAGAGACAGAGAGACAGGGAGACAGAAAGGGAAAGATGGAGACAGGGAGACAGAAAGGGAAAGATGGAGACAGGGAGACAGAAAGGGAAAGATGGAGACAGAGAGACAGGGAGACAGAAAGGGAAAGATAGAGACAGGGAGACAGAAAGGGAAAGATAGAGACAGGGAGACAGAAAGGGAAAGATAGAGACAGAGAGACAGGGAGACAGAAAGGGAAAGATGGAGACAGGGAGACAGAAAGGGAAAGATAGAGACAGGGAGACAGGGAGACAGAAAGGGAAAGATGGAGACAGGGAGACAGAAAGGGAAAGATAGAGACAGGGAGACAGAAAAGGAACGATAGAGACAGAGAGACAGGGAGACAGAAAGGGAAAGATAGAGACAGGGAGACAGAAAGGGAAAGATAGAGACAGAGAGACAGGGAGACAGAAAGGGAAAGATGGAGACAGGGAGACAGAAAGGGAAAGATAGAGACAGGGAGACAGAAAGGGAAAGATGGAGACAGGGAGACAGAAAGGGAAAGATAGAGACAGAGAGACAGGGAGACAGAAAAGGAACGATAGAGACAGAGAGACAGGGAGACAGAAAGGGAAAGATGGAGACAGAGAGACAGGGAGAAAGAAAGGGAAAGATAGAGACAGAGAGACAGGGAGACAGAAAGGGAAAGATAGAGACACAGAGACAGGGAGACAGAAAGGGAAAGATAGAGACACAGAGACAGAAAGGGAAAGATGGAGACAGGGAGACAGAAAGGGAAAGACGGAGACAGAGAGACAGGGAGACAGAAAGGGAAAGATAGAGACAGGGAGACAGAAAGGGAAAGATAGAGACAGAGAGACAGGGAGAAAGAAAGGGAAAGATAGAGACAGAGAGACAGGGAGACAGAAAGGGAAAGATAGAGACACAGAGACAGGGAGAAAGAAAGGGAAAGATAGAGACAGAGAGACAGGGAGACAGAAAGGGAAAGATAGAGACACAGAGACAGGGAGACAGAAAGGGAAAGATAGAGACACAGAGACAGAAAGGGAAAGATGGAGACAGGGAGACAGAAAGGGAAAGATGGAGACAGAGAGACAGGGAGACAGAAAGGGAAAGATAGAGACAGGGAGACAGAAAGGGAAAGATAGAGACAGAGAGACAGGGAGACAGAAAGGGAAAGATAGAGACAGGGAGACAGAAAGGGAAAGAGGGAGACAGGAGACAGGGAGACAGAAAGGGAAAGATGGAGACAGAGAGACAGGGAGACAGAAAGGGAAAGATAGAGACAGGGAGACAGAAAGGGAAAGATAGAGACAGAGAGACAGGGAGACAGAAAGGGAAAGATGGAGACAGGGAGACAGAAAGGGAAAGATAGAGACAGGGAGACAGGGAGACAGAAAGGGAAAGATGGAGACAGGGAGACAGAAAGGGAAAGATAGAGACAGAGAGACAGGGAGACAGAAAAGGAACGATAGAGACAGAGAGACAGGGAGACAGAAAGGGAAAGATAGAGACAGGGAGACAGAAAGGGAAAGATAGAGACAGAGAGACAGGGAGACAGAAAGGGAAAGATGGAGACAGGGAGACAGAAAGGGAAAGATAGAGACAGAGAGACAGGGAGACAGAAAAGGAACGATAGAGACAGAGAGACAGGGAGACAGAAAGGGAAAGATGGAGACAGAGAGACAGGGAGAAAGAAAGGGAAAGATAGAGACAGAGAGACAGGGAGACAGAAAGGGAAAGATAGAGACACAGAGACAGGGAGACAGAAAGGGAAAGATAGAGACAGAGAGACAGAAAGGGAAAGATGGAGACAGGGAGACAGAAAGGGAAAGATGGAGACAGAGAGACAGGGAGACAGAAAGGGAAAGATAGAGAAAGAGAGACAGGGAGACAGAAAGGGAAAGATAGAGACAGAGAGACAGGGAGACAGAAAGGGAAAGAGGGAGACAGAGAGACAGAAAGGGAAAGATGGAGACAGAGAGACAGGGAGACAGAAAGGGAAAGAGGGAGACAGAGAGACAGAAAGGGAAAGATAGAGACAGAGAGACAGGGAGACAGAAAGGGAAAGATGGAGACAGAGAGACGGGGAGACAGAAAGGGAAAGAGGGAGACAGAAAGGGAAAGATAGAGACAGAGAGACAGGGAGACAGAAAGGGAAAGATAGAGACAGGGAGACAGAAAGGGAAAGATAGAGACAGAGAGACAGAAAGGGAAAGATGGAGACAGGGAGACAGAAAGGGAAAGATAGAGACAGAGAGACAGGGAGACAGAAAGGGAAAGATAGAGACAGGGAGACAGAAAGGGAAAGATAGAGACAGAGAGACAGAAAGGGAAAGATAGAGACAGGGAGACAGAAAGGGAAAGATAGAGACAGAGAGACAGGGAGACAGAAAGGGAAAGATGGAGACAGGGAGACAGAAAGGGAAAGATGGAGACAGAGAGACAGGGAGACAGAAAGGGAAAGAGGGAGACAGAGAGACAGGGAGACAGAAAGGGAAAGATAGAGACAGAGAGACAGGGAGACAGTAAGGGAAAGATAGAGACAGGGAGACAGAAAGGGAAAGATGGAGACAGGGAGACAGAAAGGGAAAGATGGAGACAGAGAGACAGGGAGACAGAAAGGGAAAGAGGGAGACAGAGAGACAGGGAGACAGAAAGGGAAAGATAGAGACAGAGAGACAGGGAGACAGTAAGGGAAAGATAGAGACAGGGAGACAGAAAGGGAAAGATGGAGACAGGGAGACAGAAAGGGAAAGATGGAGACAGGGAGACAGAAAGGGAAAGATGGAGACAGAGAGACAGGGAGACAGAAAGGGAAAGAGGGAGACAGAGAGACAGGGAGACAGAAAGGGAAAGATAGAGACAGAGAGACAGGGAGACAGTAAGGGAAAGATAGAGACAGGGAGACAGAAAGGGAAAGATGGAGACAGGGAGACAGAAAGGGAAAGATGGAGACAGGGAGACAGAAAGGGAAAGATGGAGACAGAGAGACAGGGAGACAGAAAGGGAAAGAGGGAGACAGAGAGACAGGGAGACAGAAAGGGAAAGATAGAGACAGAGAGACAGGGAGACAGAAAGGGAAAGATAGAGACAGGGAGACAGAAAGGGAAAGATGGAGACAGGGAGACAGAAAGGGAAAGATAAAGACAGAGAGACAGGGAGACAGAAAGGGAAAGATAGAGACAGAGAGACAGGGAGACAGAAAGGGAAAGATAGAGACAGAGAGACAGGGAGACAGAAAAGGAAAGAAAGAGACAGAGAGACAGGGAGACAGCAAGGGAAAAATGGAGACAGGGAGACAAAAAGGGAAAGATGGAGACAGGGAGACAGAAAGGGAAAGATAGAGACAGAGAGACAGGGAGACTGAAAAGGAAAGATGGTGACAGAGAGACAGGGAGACAGAAAGGGAAAGATAGAGACAGGGAGACAGAAAGGGAAAGATGGAGACAGGGAGACAGAAAGGGAAAGATGGAGACAGGGAGACAGAAAGGGAAAGATAGAGACAGAGAGACAGGGAGACTGAAAAGGAAAGATGGTGACAGAGAGACAGGGAGACAGAAAGGGAAAGATAGAGACAGGGAGACAGAAAGGGAAAGATGGAGACAGGGAGACAGAAAGGGAAAGATAGAGACAGAGAGACAGAAAGGGAAAGATGGAGACAGAGAGACAGGGAGACAGAAAGGGAAAGATAGAGACAGAGAGACAGGGAGACAGAAAGGGAAAGATGGAGACAGGGAGACAGAAAGGGAAAGATGGAGACAGGGAGACAGAAAGGGAAAGATGGAGACAGGGAGACAGAAAGGGAAAGATGGAGACAGAGAGACAGAGAGACAGAAAGGGAACGATGGAGACAGAGAGACAGGGAGACAGAAAGGGAAAGATAGAGACAGAGAGACAGGGAGACAGAAAGGGAAAGATAGAGACAGGGAGACAGAAAGGGAAAGATGGAGACAGGGAGACAGAAAGGGAAAGATGGAGACAGAGAGACAGGGAGACAGAAAGGGAAAGATGGAGACAGGGAGACAGAAAGGGAAAGATGGAGACAGGGAGACAGAAAGGGAAAGATAGAGACAGAGAGACAGAGAGACAGAAAGGGAAAGATGGAGACAGAGAGACAGGGAGACAGAAAGGGAAAGATAGAGACAGGGAGACAGAAAGGGAAAGATGGAGACAGGGAGACAGAAAGGGAAAGATGGAGACAGGGAGACAGAAAGGGAAAGATAGAGACAGAGAGACAGGGAGACAGAAAGGGAAAGATGGTGACAGAGAGACAGGGAGACAGAAAGGGAAAGATGGAGACAGGGAGACAGAAAGGGAAAGATGGAGACAGGGAGACAGAAAGGGAAAGATAGAGACAGAGAGACAGAGAGACAGAAAGGGAAAGATGGAGACAGAGAGACAGGGAGACAGAAAGGGAAAGATGGAGACAGGGAGACAGAAAGGGAAAGATAGAGACAGAGAGACAGAAAGGGAAAGATGGAGACAGAGAGACAGGGAGACAGAAAGGGAAAGATGGAGACAGGGAGATAGAAAGGGAAAGATGGAGACAGGGAGACAGAAAGGGAAAGATAGAGACAGAGAGACAG
>BOPN01000909.1:318252-325752 GCA_017312705.2 Penaeus japonicus | reverse complement strand
TTTCTGCTGGCTTCGCTCTGTCTGGCTTTTAAGCTGGCTTCACGCAGTCTGACTTTTCTGCTGGCTCGCCATGCCTGACTTCTCTGCTTGTTTGCTTTGCACTGCTTGGCTTTTCTGCTTGCATTGCACTGCCTGGTTTCTCCGTTTGCTTTGCACTGCCTGGCTTCTCCGCTTGCTTCGCACTCCCTGGTTTCTCCGCTTGCTTCGTATTGCCTGGCTTCGCTCTGCCCAGCTTCTCCTCTGCACTGCGTCATTAGCGCTGACTTCATAAAATTGTTCTGACTTCGAACTTATTGTGGATATGATTACTTTTTGACAAGGCTTTTTCTACTTTCAGAATGTTTGAAGGTAAAAGAGAAAATATTTATCCTAAAGTTTGCTGTGCCTCTGATTATAGTGGACCAACAGTTTTTGTGGACGAATTTTTCTCATTACTTGTTCTTCAAAAGATTGTAAAGTTTTGGCCCCTAAATAAAAAATAAATAAAACATACATTTTTATTTACTTATTAAAATTTACAAAATGGAAGAACTCACTGCAATCATCACTGCCAACCGCTCAAAGCGATGCAATATATAAAGTCTCACTACTACAACATGAAGTATGTCAAATGCCATGATGGAACTTACGACATTATCCTTTGTTAGGAGTATATGCTACAGCCATCCTCATGGTATTTGTAGGAGTCCTAACATCTTCAGGGAAAGTAATAGTAAGACATGTTTGTAATTTTACACTCTACTAAATAGGAGAATACCAAGTTCAGGGAAGTTCAGTTGTTCTGATCCTGCATGCAATGGGATGTCAGTTGGCCAAAAACAAAGCAAGGATACGAGAGAGAGTAGCATATATCAACTAGTGGTCGATGTAAGCTGGTCATAAGCCTCAAAGACTTCTGAGCAGAGAAGAGCCAAGAGAAGAAAATATACATGAATAAAGAACTACACAGCAGTGTCACAGCCGTTGCCTAGCTACCTTTCAAGTACCTGTAGAGTTTCCCGGAGTGATGAGTATTAAAAATTGTAAAATTACAAACATATCTTACTATTACTTTCCCTGATGATGTTAGGACTCCTACAGATACCATGAGGATGGCTGTAGCATATACTCCTAACAAAGGATAATGTTCTATTGTTCTAGTGATTTTAAGACACCAAACGTCCTGGGTTGATCTTTGACAGAATTGCCTACACGACCAAGAAGAGTGAGGATGACACCCAAGTGGAGTGAACAATGTGTGTAATAATGATGATCATAATGATAATGGTACAAATAATAGTGATGATAATGATAGTATTAATGATAATGCTACTGACAATAATAACAATAATGATGATAATAACAATAATGATAATGAAAATAATAGCAATAATAAGAAGGATAATAATGATAATAATGTTGATTATAATCATCATCAATTAAATAATAACAACAACAATGATAATAACAATAACAAGTTTAAAAAGAAGATGAAAAAGATGATAATGATTATGATAATGATGATGTTGATGATAATGATAATGTTAATACTAATAATGATGTGAATAATAATAATGATAAGAATGACAAAATAATTATAGCAATAATGGCAATGATGTTAATGATAATAATAACAACGATATTATTAGTAATAATGGTAACAAGCAGAATGATATACTAATAACAGTGTTGATAATGACAAGAATGATAGTGGTGCTCCTTAAGCAGTCATCGTCGGATACCAGAAGTGTTATGCAAGTTAAAGTATTAAACTCCTCTCCTCGAAAAGCAACACAAAAATTCTGGTAGTAATACTTTGTTGTATTCCAAATTAACAGTTACCATGAAGATCGGGCGAGCGTGAATGCGACCCGTTCGAGCAACGAAAGTTTTCAGACTACTTCTTTTATGAGTCGTAAAAAGGGTAATTAAAATCAAAGTTTGACGATTTCTCCATCACGACTCTTACAAGGGTGTATGCCGGAAGTGATAAAAGTTTATCTTCCGCTGAAATGTCCTCCGTCAATCAGTGCTTATCATTCTGGCACACGTATAGCTATAGTACCATAGACTAAGAGAAATAAACTGTTTGTAACTCATACTTTTTATCAATGTCTTAAATTTTCCATTACTCCCTTGCCCTCCGCCCAAAAATAAGAGACACACAAATCTGTAACATTATGCAAACGATGTTATGATTTGCAGTCCTACCCGGCGAAAACAAAGGCCCCATAAAATGCGTAAGGGATTTGAATCTCTCTCAAAGTCCTAAATAATCGAAGTGGAAGCCATGTAAATTGAGTTACTGATGCTCCCCTATCATTTGCTACCACAAAGGAGTATAATTACAAGAAGAAAATTATCGAGACACATGCTCTTGGCCTGAGGGAGGCCGGTAACTCCTCCAACCTCTTATTAGAATCTGCACATCTGGCCGACCGGGGCGAGGGGCGCAGCAGGGCAGACGAGAGAGACACAAACACTCACACGAGCGGATGGAAACAAATGAAGATCAACAAACAGAAGAGCGGGAAATACGAATAGAGGGGAGCGTGCAAAATAAAAAACACAGCAACACAAAGCGAAAGGAAATGCATTGATAGAAGAAATAAGTGAGAGAGAGAGAGAGAGAGAGAATGGACGGTCGACTCGCAGAGAGAAATGCAATTCGAGAGAGTATGGGATTTGAATGATCATTCAAGATAGAGGTGTGGAGAAAGTAAGGCAAGAAAGGAGAGGGAAACGGGAAGAGAAAGTGTATCTCCAAAAACATCGTAAAATATAACACCCACGAACAACACGCGTATATGTTTGTGGGTTTATGTATATTCATGCATGTGTTTGCCCCAATGTTAGCTATATAAAGCAGCATAATGTTAAAGGGGTAAGAATACATTAGGCAGAACTATAGTTGATATGGCAGGGTAATTTCGCTTCCCCTGACGCCACAACCTCGCCATCCGAGGTATTTATATGGTAATACAGTAAAGATCGCATTCTCATTGCCATTCCGGGCATCCCTTTGGAGGCTGATTTTGAATGAATGGAATTCGAAACAAATTAGTTCCGGTATGGTTTTACTATTATTAATTATAGTGCTGTTATCATTGTCATAATTACCCTTAGCATTAGCATCAGTATTAGCATCACCAGCAGCAGCAGAAGTAGCAGCATTATCATTACCATCTTCTTCACTTTCATCATTATCATGGTCGTCATCATCATCATTACTAGTTACTATTATTGGTATTATCATTATTGGTATTATCATTATCATTACGATTATCGTTATTATCATCAGTATCATTCTTACTTGTAGTATTGTTCTTATGATTACTTTACTATTATTATTATCATTATTACCATTATTGTTATGCTTATTATCATTACAGTTATCAATATCATCATTATCATTATTATGGGTTATGATTACATTATCATTATTATCATCAATATCATTGTTATCATTATATTGTTATCATCATTATTATTACTATTACCATCATTATCATTATTGTTTTTATTGATATGATTATTATCATTATCATTTTTTATCAATTATCATTATACTAATTAACATTGACAATATCATTGTTATTACTACTACTGTCATCATTACCACTGTCATTATTATCATTACTATTATCATTATCGTCATTATAATAATTGTTGTTGTTGTTGTTGTTTGTTGTTACCTTTATTACAGTAATGTGTCATCGACATTATCGTAGTTTTTGTTATGCTTATAAGTATTGTGGTTATTATTTGCATTATCATTGTCATTATCATTAATATCCGTATCATCATCACTGGTATTGTTAGTATCATTACAAGCATTATCACCATTATCATTGTCATCATTTTTATCATTGTCATCATTATGAATATTATTATCATCATCATTACCAGCATTATCATTAATTTCAATATCATCTTTATTATTTTGTTTTGCTGTTGTTATCATTACAATTATTATCATTGTTATTCCTATTACTGCCATTTTCTTGTTATTATTGCTTTTATCATCATCATTGTTTTTGTTGTTATCATTATTGTTATCATTATTATCTTTATTATTACTACTATTATTTCATCATTATCATCATTATCATTATCATTGCTATTTTTATGATCACTCTCATTATTGCCATTTTTATTTTCATCATCAACATTATCATTACCATTATTATTGTTGTTTCATTGTTGTTATTGGTGTTGTCGTTTTGATGATAACCTTAATGTTGATGATTATGAACTACTAATGATGATAATGACGATTATGATAATACTAATGATGGTAATGAATAGTAGGATAATACTAATGATGATGATGATTATTATGATAATACTAATGATGTGTGTGAAAATTATAGTAATATCATTAATGGTAATCATAGCAATAATGATGATGATAATAGCAATAGTGATGATAATAAAGATGATGATAATAATGATAATGATAATAATGATAATGATACTTATGATGATAATAATCATAATGATGATAATAACCATAATGATGATAATAGCCATAATGATGATAATAATAATGATAATAATGATAATAATAATCATAATGATGATAATCATGATAATAACAATGATTATAATAATAATTAAGATAATGATAATGTATTCTAACTATAACGAATAATAATTATCATTATCATCATTGTTACTATCATCATTATCATCATTATTGCTATCATCATTACCATTATGTATGCATACACTAAGACGTAAATTGACCTTTCTACTGCCATTATGTGAATGACAAACATATTCAACTTATAGCATGCAGTTTGCCGTCAACTTTCGGAAATATTTTTACTAGAACCGTTAAGTAGTGATAATGACTATGCGGTTCATCTATAACTGACGTATGATGTTAAGCTTCCGTGTCTAGGTTTCATGTAGACCCTTTGAGATACTTTAAGGTACAAAAAATATATCGTTTAGGTTTGTGGGGCATAATGATAACGGAATGATTGCATTCTTTCAACTGAGCTACGTATCACCTGTTGGGGAAAAGCATTCATCATATCAGCCCCAAATCAGCATTCGCGAACACAGTCATTACCTACTAAACGATTGGGGTTTGGACTAAGCATTTGTCAGGTGTGCATTCCCTTAATGAGTTCATTTACATGCGTCCTTCCGTAGACAAAGCCTACCGGAGACTGTGTGCAATACACATACACACACACACACACACACACACACACACACAATAGATATTTCATTTTCTTTGTGTGTATTCATAAATACATACAAACATACATATACATATGTATGTATATATGTGTGTATATATATATATATATATATATATATATATATATATATATATATATATATATATATATATATATATATATATATATATATATATATATATATATATATACATATGTGTGTGTGTGTATACACACAAATATATCGCCCTTCAGTGGCGGTATAAAGAGCATCAATGACTAATACGTAGATTGTAAGTCTGGTGTGTTTGGGAACGGTGGGAGGAAAGCATGCGGAGTTCACCTCACGCCTCATCAAGACACACAGGTCACCTCAGGTCATGGTAAATGAAAGGCTGAAGTGAAAATAGCTGTACAATCCTCAATAATTATATACCTTCGCGTGCAAAGCTCACACATCTAAAGTACCTATCTCATGTTCTTTTTTTTTTTTTTTTTTTTTTTGGGGGGGGGGTCAGTGTATCTGCTGAGACTTGGTTAATAACTCTTTCAGCAGAAAATGATATTAAGCAAACAAACAAAATCAACATTTAATCTCAAAACAATCGTCTGTCAATCACAACAAAAGAATATATTAGTGTGAGATTAAAGTGTTGCCAGGCAAACACTTATTTCCGGATGTTTACCAAGCACTTGAGAGATGGAGGTCACACTTATACTCCCAGCCATTCTATCATGAAGTATTAAGTGGAGGAGAAAGACGACATCCGGGTCTGCTTGAGATGGAAAGAGGGAAACTTGTCTGCCTTGAATTTCAAACCGACGCTGAAAACGGATTGTATTTGTGATACCTAAAAAAACAGTCCATAACGTTTCGTGCGAAAGAAATGCGAATTACTTATAAAAATGCTTATAATTGTTTTAATAGAATCTTATAGCTATATCTTAGAAGACTACGAGATACATGAACATGATAACAAAGAAAGGACGCACGTGTTGCCAAGCCACAACTGCATTCGCGCCTTCCAATGGCCCTGAATCTGTGCTCGGGGACTCCTCTCTCCCTTCTCTACCTGGCTGACGTCACGTGATCAGGGGAGAGGAGGGCGGAAAGGGGGGGGGGGTCAGGGGAGAGGGGCCACGTTGGGAGGAGGCGGGGCTGAGATACTTGTGGGTTGAGTGCGGGAGGGAAGGAGGGGTGGAATGAGGGGGTGGGGGTGGGGGGGGGGGTGAGGTGTAGTAGACGTACCTGGGTTTCCCCTGCCAATGCCACCCGCCGCGCGATAGGGAAAATATATGAAAACGTTTATTTACAGTTCCTTTGTAGAAACAAGAGTGGGATGATTGCACGCTAATACATTATTGTAACGTGTGTATACAGAAAGATACGACATAACTTTGACCGAGAGTTCCTTTGAGCTGGTTACGCCGAGCGACCGAGCCAGAAAGAGCGCGAGTGGAAACAGAGGCGACGCGAAAGAACATACGCGAACGAAACGGGCGTGGGAGGCTAGGAGGGTAGAAGGGATCGGGGCGCAGAGGATAATTGAGATAGGGATAGAATGGAGCCGCCACCACACACCAAGATGGAAATTTCAGCAAAAGCACTGAACCGTGCTGTAAAAGAGGTATTGTGAGAGTTCGACCTGCCGTTAAGTTATGATTACCTGAAGTTTTAGATAAAAAAAAAAAAAAAAAAAAAAAAATGTTCCCACAGGTATACAACCATTCATTTCATTCAACACCTGAAATACACTAGGTAAAAATATATTTGCATAATAACATCCATTCTCCGTAAACAAGACCAACAAAACATATGATTCATACATAACACATAAATCCTAAGCATATACACAATACTTTTTCCGCTTGCTAGGGAACAGAGGAATGCCAATCATCTCGAAGGAATATCCAGCCTCTCATTCGGGCGTCCCTGAGTGGCCTATATGCCCACTCGGGGACATCCAAACGAGAGAGGTTGCCAGTGATTAATTATCCCGACGTACCCTCACACCCTTAGCGCATCAGGGACACCGCTTGGAGACATGTTCTCGAAATCCCTCATGATGTCTTGGTTATAATCCTTACGTAAGGATTCTTGGCTGATGTATTTTGAAAAGGATTAAGGAAGAATAGAAACCCTTACACTCATTTTGCCGTCTTATCTTCCATAAACTTGTAAGGCGAAGCAAAATCAGTGCCAATGTTTTTTTATTATTTTTTTTTTACCTAGATTCATCAAGTGATTAGTGTTCTTGTCTGCTTTTCACTTTCGCGTTGTGACTTTGTGGTAAAGCTAATTACTCAAAAACAGGAAGAAAAAATC
>BOPN01000909.1:293252-295752 GCA_017312705.2 Penaeus japonicus | reverse complement strand
TCACTTCCCCCACGGTATCAAATCTCCCATGGCACAGTTTCCCTTGTTTTACCCTAAGATTTGTTATTATAGTCCTGGCTTAGGGCCTCCCTGCTGCGCCCCCGCCAGCGTGTCCTGTCGTGCCTCCCACACAGACTCCTACCTCTGCGGAGTCCACAGATAAGAATCTTGCCCATAGATGTCCTCTCTGCTGTAACTTCCTCGGCAGCCCTGTTGTGTTCCAGTGTGACTGAAAGTTTGTGTCCTTGCTAACCGAATTCGCTGATTCTTCCTCTTTTAAACCAAATCTTTTTCCTGTGTTTGGAATTCTGACTTTTAAAGCGCCATCTTTTTTCGTGGACGATTTAACATTGTGTGTCTCAATTTCTTCTTATTTGTATATTGTTTTCTTCCTTCTTTTCCAATCCTTGCAGATGTTTAGGATTCAACCAATAACGGAAAATGACTATAGTTCTAACTTTAGTACTAGCGTAAACATCAGAAACAACACTTCAATTACCCATCTATTAAAATCAATCGGCTGTAGTATCTTTCGACGTCTCCACCACCATAACTTCCACCACCACCAGCTACGCCCGTCGTTCACACCAACCTTCCACCACTACCACTACTCTACGCCGGACTATCGCCCTTGACTAATGGTCGCCCCGTGTGACACTGTCTCGGCCAGTACAAAGGTGTCGCGGCCGCTAATAGAAAACAAATTGTGATAAATGAATGACCATACACATGTATGCGGTCAGGCGGGTAACAGGATAGACAGGGACAGCCCACAGTTCCCTGAAACGGTGAATTAGGAGTGAGAGGTCTGTGCGTATGTGGTGGAGAGGACGAGTGGATGGGGATAGCAGAAAGGATGCGCAGAAGAAGAGGATGATAGGGAAACAGAGAGAGAGCAGTATGGATATAAGTCAGGACTCAAAAAGGAGAGGATAGGAGGGCCCGGGCAAAAAGAGAAATTGTAAAGGAATGAATGTAGTAACCAGGAGGCCGGAGAGAGCTGTAAATAAGGAGGATAAAAGGAAGAAGTGGAAGGAGGGATAAATGAAAGGTGGGAGAGGAAGGCAAGAGGGTGGAGCGCGGAGGGTTGGTGCTCCTTACAGTTAAAAGGGCGGGGGTGTCGGTGGTGCTCCCATTCATGTTGGTCCTGTTATTCTGATTGTTATCTCCACTTCTGTTCGTCTTCCTTTCTGTTTGTTCGTTTCTTCTTTTCTTTGTCGACATTCCACTTCGGTAGCATTGTCACTCACTGTTACAATAAGTGCTTTGTTCTTTCTTTTTAGGTATCTATTTCAAGTGGGTAAGTTCTAGGAGAAGAAAAAGATACACTGAGAAGATTGGAGTCTTCCCTTCTCTCCCTCGTGGAAGTGCTTGGAAGCAATCGTTGAGACTGGAACCAGTGTTGAATTTTCATCGGCATTTTCCCCAGCCAAATTTGGAGAGTGCTTTGCGCTATTCCCTCTCGGCTTATACTAGAATAGCAACAGCCTTCGTGGAACTGGTTAATTAATATTTTTTCTCCTGTGTGGCTCGTGTAAAGTTCCCTGTGCCAATTTCTTTCACAAATCACAGGGTGTCTCCGCGACCCGCTCGAACGATTGCGTTTGACAAGAGCTTCGCTTTCAAGTCAAAACTGAGGCAAATTGTGAGGCGGGGAGGGGGCGGTGGTTCGCTCCGTCCCCACGAGACCCTGCGGTGATTGCTAGGCATCGCCCTCGTGTCTGAGTAACGCTTGCGGGATGGGCTTTATGTGGTGTGATATCTTTTAGTGGACCTCTTGTCCCGCAACATTATGAGGGCATAAAGACGAGGATAATGCCTACGCGATGGCCTCACTCCTCATGGCCTCCGCTCGCGGCCGCTCTCCATATTGACTCGTGTGAGACTACTCTGTCGGGAAAGCCCCCCCCCCCCTCCCTCCCTCCCCTCGCTCCTGGCCCGGATCCCTGCATGGTAGTGTGTGTCTGTGAGCAGCACTCGGGTGTGCCTGGAATGTCCTGGCTGTTAGTTCACTAGAGTGTTCTGTCTCTCTTTTAAGTAATATCTCTTTTTCTGTAGTAATTATGTGTGTCGCACACACACACACACACATGTGTGTGTGTGTGTGTGTGTGCTTGTGCGTGTAGATATATATAGATATATAGATAGATAGATATAGATATAGATATATAAGTATATGTATATACATAGATAGATAAATAGATATAGAAATATAAAGTATATGTACATATATAGATCGATAGATAGATAGATAGACAGATAGATATAGATATATGAATACATGTATAGATGTAAATATATATATATATATATATATATATATATATATATATATATATTTATATATATATATATATATATATATATATATATATATATGTATATATATATATATATATATATATATATATATATATATATATATATATATATATATATATATATAGAGAGAGAGAGAGAGAGAGAGAGAGAGAGAGAGAAAGGGTGTGTATACTCAACA
>BOPN01000909.1:285752-288252 GCA_017312705.2 Penaeus japonicus | reverse complement strand
ATATATATATATATATATATATATGTATATATGAATCACAAAAACACAGTAATCGCACATAACAGAATAAATAACACTGCCAGAAAGGAAATCCCAGATGCTTCGAACTTTTCATGAAATTTTCATGAAAGCAATCCAAAAAATGATATTCATTTTTGGATTGCTTTCGCCTGAAGAGGAACTTTCTATATATATGTGTGTATATATATGTGTGTATATATATGTATATATATATGTATATATATATATGTATATATATGTATATATGTATATATATATATATATATATATATATATATATATATATATATATATATATATATATATATATATACATTTTCATAAGTTTCACTTTCGCAATATGTATACATATAAAACGATACTGGAGTTCATTGCACTATGCATAGATAAAGGGTAGAATATACATTTACATAAATACCAATTCATGTTATATTGTCTTTCTCTCTCTCTCTCTCTCTCTCTCTCTCTTATTCTTTTCAAAAACATCTAACTTTCCGCTGAAGCATCACAGAACATATTACCTTCGCCTCCGGATTCATAATGAATCATCTGTCTCCTACTGATGAGTAACATGAATCAAACGTCTTCAGAAATAAAAACGGAATGGCAAGAATTACTCAGGATTGCTTTGGATGTGAAAAGAGAACTTCGATTGCCTTTTTATCTTTCCAATTATGCAAAGAGGTGGAGTTCTGCTCTCCCTTATGAATGATACCCGTTGGGACTGCATGTATTTGTGTGTGCATATGCCCGTTTGTGAAATGATTTATTAAGTATGGCATTATAGGAACCCATAATGTTACGTTCGGAGATGATTGTTACTTGTGCAGTTCCTAATAATTTCTGTTAATGGCATAAGCATTCACTTTATTTTCAGATTTACGTTGCATTAGTATCTACCGAAACTAATTCAAATGGAAGGAGAGAAATATGATATCCTTTTTATTGAAACTAGAAACACTTATCGGCATAATTCAGAATCTTATATTTTATATGTGGTAGAGGAAAGCGCCATACAACTCAAGGGTCATGAAAGGGACAGTTCGATGTTGTGAAGCCATAAAGAGAGGTCATAAATCCTTGACGGCTTTGATATAAATCAGATGGCGTTAGGCTTCGGAGAGGGATTTCTATATGTTCATAATTTTTGTATGGCATTCCAAAAGCACTGATCATTCACTGCAACGTACGATATATTTTAAAACTAACGGTTAGCGCCGTTAAATGAAAATACATGACGTTTCCCTTTCAGTTTTGTTTTCAGAGTACCGGTAGTCGACTTCGCTTTACTCAGCAAAGATGGTTGCTCGTCTGCTATCCTTTGATCCTTTGGATAACTCATGTCAGCTACAGGAGACGAAGCCCCGTCATTACGCGGACCCTTTCATTCAAAGTGACGACACATACTGCATACACACGAGAGGGCGGCGTGAATTTGGATTGTGTCATAGAAGAGCAAATGTGGACCAGATATATTCATCCGCTGGAAACTGACGCGGTGACACAGTGCCAGTGGTACTTCACAGAAAAGTTTTTTGTTCTAATCAGATAAGTCATATAAAACACATGTATTGTACATATATTCAATCATGCTTTTTCATGAATGAACCCGTACACACACACCCATACATATGTAACAACCACCCACACTGGGACAAAGTTACCATCGCAGAATTCCATTCAAATGCAGACGGGGACATTGAAAAAAATGGAAATGAGGTAGGGAGGGGATTATAAGCTTATAGTAAGAGAGAAGGGAGAAATCGAGAAAGAACGAAAATTCCTATAAAGAAATAAAACGGTATTAATCGAGAAAAGAAATCAGCTGAGGAGAAATCCGAATAGTCAATAGGATATGAGGGTGCATTTTCAATAAGTTTTTTAGTACATCAGAAGTTCTGAAATAGAGTCAGAAGATAAAAACGAGTAACACACAAAAAAATGTCAAGGAAAGCTTTCCCTGTCAAAAAGCATTTTGGAGAGGCTGTTGCTATATCAACAGAGAGTGAGTGAGTGTGTGCGTGAGAGAGAGAGAGAGAGAGAGAGAGAGAGAGAGAGAGAGAGAGAGAGAGAGAGAGAGAGAGAGAGAGAGAGAGAGAGAGAGAGAGAGAGGAAGAGCGAGCGAGTGAGTAAGTGAGAGAGAGAAGAGAGAAAGAGAGAGAGGGGGGGGGGGGAGTGAATGAATCTTTCACTTTGTGCGTCGCTCCCACTAACCCTGTTATGGGCCATGATGGTGCCATAATGATAAATGATTTTCATCTTTAAACTCGACATTTTCCCGAAGGAGAGCTTGCAGGCCCATCAAATATCTGATGCAGGTCTCGTGGGACGATGAACAGAGCGGGTGTCATTTGGGTGCTTTGATACACAGAACACACGAAGGACACGTGCATTCTTGGGCTTACAACAGTACTGTATTTCACAAAAGGAAAATTATGCATATATATATATATATATATATATATATATATATATATAT
>BOPN01000909.1:265752-268252 GCA_017312705.2 Penaeus japonicus | reverse complement strand
TGGATGTGATATATCACTATGTTGTTAGCAAATGATACAGCCAAAAAATCTGCTATGTAGGCAATATGTGAAATACAAAGTGAAAAAGAGATTACTTTAAAAAGGAAGGGGATACTCGGGTGGCATGACGTTAATGACTTCAACTTTATATTTTTCTTAATTTATCTAGTGTTCTCAGCTTCGACTAGGTACTTGTTGCAAGATTGCAGATTTTTTGTGTCACTACCTCTCAAGCACTTCAATTTGTATCCCTTGTCGGAAAGAAAATTGAATTATGTTCTGTGATCCCTCCATGTCCGCCGGAACATAAATTCGGGCTTATCGGGACCTCGATGTCGAGGAAAGCCCGAAAATTAGATTCGCAAAGACTTGGTTCCCGTCGTCAATATCATCTCATTTGCACGAGCATTGGAAGCCCCTTCTGGCTCGGCCTCGGCGAGCGATGCGGTTCGTCGCGATATCAGAAAGGGGCAGAGATTAGTTGGAGCCACTCCAAAGGTTTTGCCAAAGGAGTCAACAATTAATTTGCCGAAAACACAATGGCTGGGCTGTTCTAAAGGTGCGGCCCCAATAAAAGTTCTTCCCTTCGCGAATGCAGGGTTTGCATCCATAGAAGGCCGGAGAATGACCATTGAACCTTGTATCTCCATATTCATCTTGTTCATCTGTATATTCAACTTTGTTGCCAGTCGCCGTACCGCGGATCCACCAGAGTATCAAAGTGTGTGTGTGAGTGTGTGACAGTGAGAGAGAGAGAGCGAGAGAGAGAGAGAGAGACAGAGAGAGAGAGAGAGAGAGAGAGAGAGAGAGAGAGAGAGAGAGAGAGAGAGAGAGAGAGAGAGAGAGAGAGAGAGAGAGAGAGAGAGAGAGAGAGAGAGAGAGAGAGAGAGAGAGAGAGAGAGAGAGAGAAAGAGAGCGAGAGAGAGAGAGAGATAGAGAGAGAGCGAGAGAGAGAGAGTACATAATGTGTATGTGTCTGTCAAAAAGATAATGGCACAGCTTTTTCCATAGTACTCAGACGCATATATAGTAACAATTCCTCTCATTATTTTAAATTAATTTTTAAATATAATTAATGTTAAAGAATTCTGTTAGAAAGTGTTTCCTTTATTAGTCAAAGCATTTGAAAGTAAAGGCATAAAATAAAGTCTGCACAAACTTTATTTTGGTATCGTGGATATTTTACAAAATGTTTGAGTTAACCATGTAAGGGAGGCGTATACCTTTTCGGAAAAGGAATTACAGCTCCAAATTTAAGGATTAGAACTAGGAAAAGCAATGGGACCTTCTTGATGTCAGGTTATATTTAATAGCATTCGATCAAGAGGACACGGAATTTCTAGATGAAGAGTCTTCCATTTTTATTTTTCCAAACGATTCTATAGCACACGTGAAACCGATTGAATATTTCATTCATCGAATTACCTGAGACATTAGCCTCCTCTGGAAAATATTCTACCAAAGCCCCTCACTGATCCTATTATACCCAATTACCTCATCAATGCAAATATCGATTTACATCCAATAACGCGGCTCGCTGTGTCAGGCGATCCCTTCACCCCGCCTCTGCCCGCCCGTCATCCCCTCAATCTTTTCCCTCCAGCCTCACTCGTCATTCCTCGACGTCCGCTCGCCTACATCCCATGTCAGGAGAAAATTTCCAGGGCTCATGATGTGATGAGCGGATTGCTATTTTTGAATCTTGATGAAACATATTGTGCTGACCATGGAATGTGTCTGAAGGAGTTCTGGCCGTCTTTTGAGAAAGGGACAAGATGAGGGAGGGGAAGAGAGGAGAACCTGTGTTCTTCACGTGAACGATCAGACCTTCGCCATTTGATGCAGGACTGGGAGGGGCTGATGGAAGTTATACTATAACTGCCCTAAACAGTACGGAATCTGCAATATGTCGTGTAGTAACTAATATCAAAAGGACACCAGGTAAACATCTTTCATGATATATCACACACCAGTGCTCGAAATATCAACTATGAACATTCTTAACAGCACATCACTTTCCACTTGTGTAAACACACCGCCGGCAACCAGTGCCGTATAATGCGCATCTGATCACACGCGGAGCCACTCGATTTTCACTGCGTCGGGTTGGCTATCAGCAGGCAAAATGGCTCCGGCTTTGCTGAGGGAGGATTTATCATGGATATGGATTTACCTGCAGCGACGGAGGTATGTGCAGGGTAATGAGGCGTCGCACTCGCTGGGAAGACTGATTGACGCAGCCGGACGAAGAGTGTGCGGGTGAGATATTATCCAGGGAAGCTGTGAGCTCATCTTAATGGAAAGCGAAATGAAAATGTAAAAAGTAGAAGTGACTTGAAACATATTTTTATATCTCCAAAAGGGTTTGTAATGACTTCAGGGGAACATTACAATTGTGCTTGATAGGAAAATCCATAGACTGAGAGGATGCTTGGAAAGTATAGTAATCCTTTGGTTTTATGATATGACAGAAGTTCGTATCCATTTGCTATTATTACCA
>BOPN01000909.1:245752-248252 GCA_017312705.2 Penaeus japonicus | reverse complement strand
AGAGGGGGGAAAGAGAGAGAGAGAAAGAGAGAGAGAGAGAGAGAGAGAGAGAGAGAGAGAGAGAGAGAGAGAGAGAGAGAGAAGGGGGGGGGGGCACTAACAGAGAGACTCTAAAATGTTGCAAGACTCGGTACCAGAACAGATGCATCAGATATATATATATCAGTAAAGTCAAGATTCATAAGTCATATAGAAAGCTACAAACATCAACTGTCATGTCATCAAGAAACAAAGACAGGAAATAAAAGCAGATGGTAATTTAAGTCAATATGATTAATTCGATTATATCCAATGCATCAGACCCATTCCTTCTTTCCATTCACATGACGTTAAAATTACATTGATGAATATATCATACTTCAGCCCACTGCTCCTTCATCATGAAATCACTGTAGTTATATTGTTAGACTTTAATCACTACAATAACATGCTTTGGCCATTGCAAAGGGAGCGCTGTCAAGATAAAAGAATCTCATTGCTTCAACCCGGGAACTCTGATTACTATTCATTAATATTTTTAATTATATTACGTGATTGCCAGAGTCATCTTCCCAAAGGAGTTTCTCTATCTCGCTTCCACGAAAAGCGAGAAAAAGCATTTACACGCGGGGATAGAGTTATCTTTAGCACCAGAAGCAAGAACTGGTTGTTGACCCTCGCAATCACTTGGTATATTCCTTTAACGCTGTGATCATCCATTATATCCTCACTAATGACATTTGCATTTAAAAAGTTGGCAATATCAGCACTTTACCAGTGTGCTACTGCTTTGCTAGCGGGAACACGACTATCTGCATCACTACCGCCTTTACTAGGGACGTCAATTTGCGACCAAGATATATATATATATATATATATATATATATATATATATATATATATATATATATATATATATATATATATATATATATTTATATATATATATGTGTGTGTGTGTGTGTGTATGTGTGTGCGTGCGTGTGTGTGTACACACACACACACACACACACACACACACACACACACACACACACACACACACACACACACACACACACACACACACACACACTGGTGTCATTTACTTCCAGTAACATTTTCAAGGATGAAATTTTCAAAGGCCAGCCAGATTAAGGCAGAACAAAATGAATAAAAGGAACATGATTATTATATAAAATTACACTCATACCAACTTACCGTACAGCATACGAAGGGTACTGTGCTGGGCTTGGTGCAGTGCTGTTGACAGAGGCTCATGGTAAACAGAGGCGAGGCCATGTTAGCTGTCCGGCCGCCCTCTCGTAGTCACAAGTCCTCGGAAATCCCTGACCTGACACCACAGGGAACCACAGCAAATACAGACTTCTGGCAGAAATGGACGTGGCGGTGGCAAATATCCCTGATGTCTTAGAAAACAGCAGATAGAAGAATGAAAGCAAAAGCGCTTTACTGCCGGTCCCTTCCACTGCTTTTGCTATCTTAGGAAAGACGTTTCTTCGATCTTCAAATTACGGAGGATTTTGGAGGACTGCCGATGGGCATGTTAGACACGGAACTTTGCTATGATATATAAAAGAACTGTTAGTAATGGTGGAGTATAACTTCGTTGATACAAGTTTAAGGAGCTATTATTTACGCTTCCAGCAACACTTGCTATATCACCACCAGCAACAAAAGCTGAAAGAGACCAAAATCTCGGAAAGACAAGGGACAAAGTGCCAATCCCTAAGAGGGCATTTGAGGTGCTTGAAATTTCAGTTCCTGAATCAACGATTTCCCAGGTGTGAAAAGGATGAATCTGGGAGTTCCAAAAGCCGGTAGAATGATGATATTCAGGAGCTCCCTTATATATTTTTGGAAATGTTGTTGCCAAATCCTACTCCCCAGGTAGACAAATAGAAAATAAAAAACATACTCGGCAATAATGAATGACGCAACTTCATGGCATATCGCAACTCACATCGAAGCCGGGGAGGATCAGTTCAAGATCTTTTTAGATTGCCTTGCTATCTGACATATCTTGCTGCAGCACGTATAAAACATAGCGTAGTTTATAAAAAGAAAGTATCGTAGAAGATAGATCTAATGATACTAAATCATATCAACAGTAGGATCTGAAGAGTTTTCATAATCATACGGTCTTTGATCTGTCACTAGTGAACGTTTACGTACGAATCAGACAGCCATCAAATGTGTGGCATAACCATGAGAATTGTTACTGGAAGCCTAAATCCGCAGGAGGATGGGAACGATGGCCATAATTTAGATAACACGTATTTAATCTCTTGATAACAATCATAGCTGATGTAGATGCAAAGTACAATTAAGAATGATTTCGGAGGCTTTAATCAGTCCGACTGAACTAATTCTGCCTAATCGGCTCAACAACATCTTCTTATAGCCCGCGACTGTTTAATCTTCGACGCATCCCACCCAATACCCGTCTTTTCGGCCACAGCCGGCGGAGTCAAATCTTAAAAACTAATATTCCAATTCCAGAATCACAACGCACTACCGC
>BOPN01000909.1:220752-228252 GCA_017312705.2 Penaeus japonicus | reverse complement strand
AGTGCCTGCCAAAGTACATGCAAATTTTTCCTGAAACCTTTTCCATTTACAAGTGAACCGTCAATCTTTTGCAAATCCTATTCGAAGGATCTTCAGCTCCATAGTAATCCTGCAATCATATGCACGTGTTGCCTCGAAACCTCTGCCAATGTTTGCCAATATAACGTCGCTATCTTTCACACGTTTCCACTGTGAGAGATTCATTCTGCACACCCGCCTCTAATCATAAATAATTCCACCTAGAGAGGCTCCCCCCCCCCCTCCCACCTCACACACATCCGCCAGGGGTATTACTGAAATAGGTGTCAAAGCCTCGCTGAAACGTCTGCTTTCAGGGATCCGTAACGGTAAGTCCTTTGTAGCATTAGTTACTTTAACGGCACAACATGTATTTCGTAAAACAAACGATCTTTTGTGCATGTTGTTGTGCTGATGGAGTCGTGTTTATTTTAACGGTATTTTCTTGTTTTAATCGTATCTGTTTTTGTTCGTCCAGCTATTTCGCCTTTGTTTGTCTCGTGCTTCAGAGCAGTAAAATCTAGGATACATGATACCTGTCGCTGAATCGGAAGTGTGAAAATTATTGACATGTCTAAACTGGGGTGTATCTACCTGGTTGATAAACCCAGGGAGCCTAAGCCACCAGAGGATGTGGTGGGGGAAGAGGGGAGAGTGAGAGAGGGTAGCAGTACAGCGAAGGCGAGAACGACTAGCCCGGCTTGGAGGCAGCCGAACCAGGTGTGCATGAAGGAAGGGAAGCTCAGGATAAATCGAACCGGAAAGAATAGCTCTTGACAGTTAAACGACAAGTAGGCGGAGATGAAAACGTACGGCCTTTCTGTTGCTTTTTCTGCAAGGAAAAAACAGAGAAAGAAATGCCAGACAAACAGCATAGAATTATTCCCTGTTGCGAACGCAAAGAGATTCAGATAATAAGTTTTTTGTCAAACTTCGCGTCAGCAGACAAAATCTAAATGCATCAACTTTCGTCATCCGGTGGTCGGCATGGCACTGAACAACACACACAATATATATATTTTTTTCGTTATTTAGTGACCGACCCCGCTGTGTGCAGCACTACTGAAAGAAACATTCCTTGTATACTTGTGCATACTTGATTTTTACATGTGCGTGGATGAGTAAAGCACACACACAGACACACACACACACACACACACACACACACACACACGCGCGCACACACACACACACAAGCGCGCGCGCACATACACACACACGCACACGCGCGCGCACACACACACAACACACACACACGCTAACAAATGCATTGAACGTGTGCACATTTGTAATCCTTAAAGTAGGTTCTTTAGTTCCTTCTTGCAACAGTATGCAAGTTTCTTAAGGTCATTTTCAGCGGAGGTCGTTAAGGGTGTAAATCCTCCTTGTTAACATTAATTCCACACTCCGTGACACTGTGGAGGACGTAGGAAAAGATAATTGTTATCATTATCTCTCCAAATGTGCCGCGTCGTAATTGTGATTTCACCTAAGCTTTTGTGTATTCGCAGATTACATTCGCTTTTCTCTCCCAGCACGGCCAATCAGTGTCATTTTAACGTTATAGGAAGTGATTCTTAGCACCTTTTTCAAATTAGCTCTGAGGACAATGGCGGGGGTAAGCGACGCCCGGCGAAATGCTGCTAAGACCTGGGCTGCCAAATGAGGGGGAAGAAAGGGAGAGAAAGACGAGAGAATAAGGGAACGAGGAAGGTAGTTAAGAGAGAAGGAAGAGTGTGCTAGAGACAGAGAGATAGAGAGAGAGAGAGAGAGAGAGAGAGAGAGAGAGAGAGAGAGAGAGAGAGAGAGAGAGAGAGAGAGAGAGAGAGAGAGAGAGAGAGAGAGGGGGGGCTGGGGGAAAGGAGGAATGGAATGAAAGATAAGTAAAAAAGTGATAAGGAAGAAAATAGAAATAACGATAGATAATAAAGAAAAATTGTTTTGGGAAATAAGAAAAGGAAAGAGAAGGAAATATGAAGACATGTAAGAAGGATGAAATTTGAGAACTCGGGTGATTAAAAAAACGAAATGGAGTAATAACAGGGGCGGGATGGAAAATGGAGACGACTCAATCAATCAGCTGAGCTGTCGTCGTCAAGTGTGAATGTTGGCAACTATTTCGAGCGAGAGCAAAACTGGGAGCTTTGGTTCGCCTTGCAGTGCGGGCCGTTGGAAAACTCCTCAGAACTCTCTCCCCTTTCTGTTCATCCCTCTCTTTCATTCGCTCTCTCTTTTTCTGTTTCCACTCCTCCGATCACCCCTTTAAACAGTCCTGCTTACAACTCGTGTCTTCTACCTGGCTCCCCCCCCCCACACACACACCCAGTGAGTAGCGGGATACGCCCACAGGCAGAGGTACGCCCGCGAGGGATCATGCTCGCAGACACGCCCGCCACAGATTGCCATTAGTTCCCACACCTGGCTGATGGAGGCTCTGCGGTCAGCTGATCAACGCGCGTCTTCTTCGCCTTCATTTCGGTCGGGTTGATTGTTTGTGTGTGTGTGTGTGTGTGTGTACACACACACACACACACACACACACACACACACACACATACACACACACACACACACACACACACACACACACACACACACACGTGTGTATGTGTGTATGTGTGTGTGCTTGTGATAATTGGCACCTTCGTCATATCCAGTAAACCTTAAATTGACTAAGCTTCCCCATCAATCTTTGGGTCAAACCTTGCCCGCCCCGCCCTTGACTCAGCCCCTGTGCTCGAAAGCAGCGGTGAGCCGCTGATTCACACACTTGCCCTGACTAACGGGGCCTGAAATAACCAGTGGGAGACGGTCCCGCAGACGCGTGTGAGAGGGTGCGTCGCGCAAACCTGGCAACGGCAACGTGGTCTCTCTCTCGTCCCCTTTTATCACTGATTTAAAACACTAGTTATTAGAGCTATGGCCGAGGAGAGAGAGATGGCTAGCTGTTGTATCTTACAGACGAGCACTGTTTTATGATAGAGATCAGAGACATTGAGAGAGAGAGAGAGAGAGAGAGAGAGAGAGAGAGAGAGAGAGAGAGAGAGAGAGAGAGAGAGAGAGAGAGAGAGAGAGAGAGAGAGAGAGAAACACCTACATGGGGTGTGTTAATTTGCACACACTCATTTCCCACCAAGAAGTTGCTTTGAGTTCCGTGAGCCAGAGATCTTTTTGAAATGCAGGCAAAAATTCTTCATAGGATTTAAGATTATTTAGAAAGCAAGAATTACAGAAAGCAGACTTTTCGCACTAACAACTTAGGTATCTGGCGCTTTCAGTAAATCCTAGCAAACACAGGTAGTCGCTTGTCGATCAGGCTCTGCATTTTCAAAATTCTGTTTCTCTTTCGTAAGTACAAGCAGATGAATTGAAAATTTGTTTACTGTTTATCAGGAAAACGAGGGCTGTATTTGTAAGAGAAAACGCCATTCTCTTTTTGTTTGTATACAAATCCATAACTGAATTAATGACGTATTTATGAATTTCACATTTACGGTCCGACTACAATAGCAAGTGAGACTTAAAACCCCCCAAAATCATCAAACAGTCCCATTATCTTTCGGATTAGCGAACCTCTTATACCCTGAGAACACTCAAACCTCCTCTTATTATGCAGCCTTTAACGCGACTTTATTTTATCGTGCGCTCACAAGCCAGACGTTCTTTCATCCCTCTCTCTCGTCTCCTATTGTTACTCTCGGTGCCTCTTTTGGCTGCTTCGTAAAAGTAGGACGTGTTCCATCAACGGCGAATGCAGAGTGGATGGATCGCATCAGGACAAATGTCTTTCTCATAGCCTTAGTAACCTAATCTATCTTTATGGACGACTTCAGCCCCGTACTGAAGTCATCGTTCCTGAAGACCTTGTCGAGGCAAAGTCCATGCTATGACTGCAAAGTGCAAATAATTCTGTTCTTATTCACTCTGACAGTTTTATTTTTTTCCTTTGTTTTGTTTAGAGTGTTACTGGGGAAGCATTGGGTAAAGGCAATTCACCATTAATGGGAAAATGCAAATAAGAATTGAATTGAATAAAAAAATATAACCTATTATCAAAATACCTTCCATGTCTGACAGACTGTTACAATAGCACTTCGGCTGCAGATCTCGTGTGAAGCATCTGAGGAACGTGTTAAACCAAGCCAAGCTTGTAAGGATGGACGCTTCCTGTTTTCCTTTCCCTTGCTGGGATAAAAGGTAGCATTTGTATCTTTTAGAGTAAAACGTTTTCCTTGTTCTTAAAATGACCATGGTGCCTCAAGCGATGAGCGCAACACTTAAGAATGTTACGTATTCGCTGTCTTCTTCAGGGAGTGATGGCATTATTTCATCGGTCAACTTGCGTCAATAGTTATTTTTCAATTAGTTTTTTTTTTCTAAAAGATTGGCGGAAGCAATGAAAATACTATACTGCATTTCGGTGGGGAGTAAGAGTCCAAGACACAGGATCAGGTTCCTGTAGATTTTACATTAGCAGTGGAGCATGAATGTGACTGAAACTAGACTCACAGCTTAAATTAATTATCTTGCATCGTTTATCACGGGATAAGGGCGAGCTCTGTTCACCCGGTCATTAATTCACACTGTTCCACTCCACGGATTTCGCGCCTTGAAATCTAGGCCTAAGTGTTAATGTCACTTGTTCCATCGTTCCAGTCCGAATGATTTTAGGCCCATTTGTTCCGCTCCTTCGTCGGGGAAAGGCTTTGTGTTACAGCACCCCTGGACTTCTGGCCGGAGAGTCCTTAGTGTCCGAATCCTTCCAGTTTTTCAGGCTACTGTGAGATCTTGAGATGCCAAGGTCTCCCATTGCAAATCTCGACTCTTAATTCTTTCGTAAAAAGGGCTCTGTGATGTCAAACCTGCTCACTCGCCTTTTCAGTTTGTCATGGCAATGACAGTCCACTCTGGTTGTCTGCGATTAAGCCTAACTGGAAAGGCTAGACGAAACCCAAAAATAAATTTTTGATTGCAGGGGCTGATGAGTAATTATAAAAGGGAGAAATTCCTCTCTGGATGAAGTAACGCCAAAGAACGTACAGCAGGTGCAGCCACGACTGATTGATACCTATCCTAGCGAGTAAAGAAGGCACGCGACTCATCCTTCGAAATGGGACATTGGCTGGCCTTCTCTCACTTTGATCTCTCCGAGCGAAGCTTCCCGTCGGCGTGCTGCCCTTAGGAAGCCTCGCCATCCGTGTAATCTCTCTCGAGGGGTTCCGTAGGCATCTTTTCTGGCCAGCGGTTCCGGACTCACTCGATTTCCACGGCCTGTATGTCCAGGCTCAGCGTGGCGTAGCGGCGGCGCCAGAGAGGCAACCTTCAGAGTCATTTGGAGGGAGAGGTAGCTATGGTTACCTGTGCAGGTCGCGTGGCAGGGATATTACCTGGTAATACTCCATGTTCCTTTTATGCTTGATTGCCTTTTTCCATCTAAATTCCTCTTTATTCAAGGATGATGTGTTTACGCACCATTTTCTCTTATTGTAAGCAATGTGATTAAAATGTCTACAGTTTTTGAATGTATATATTATCACACACACACACACACACTCACACTCACACTCACACTCACACTCACACTCACACTCACAATCACAATCACAATCACAAACACAATCACACTCACACTCACACTCACACTCACACACACACACACACACAATCACACGCAATGTATATTTCTTGCCACAAGCACACGCCTCCACGGTTCGAACAAACTTCGGGCTTTGTAGCGAGACCGACTGCCGTGTCATCACTCCTCCCTCCGCTCGTCTCCAGCTCCCCTTCGTTATCGCTGGCCACACTTTAGCCCGGCCGTCCGTCCACTCGATGCTGCTCCAGCCTTTTGGCCTTTTCGGCACTCTCGCTCCACCGCCCTTTCGCTCTCGCTCCTGTCGCTTTCTTTCGCCTTTCTCTTTGAGTCTCCTTTACTTCCTTCCTCTCTACCTATCTATCTATCTATCTATCTATCTATCTATCTATCTATCTATCTATCTATCTATCTATATATATATATACATATATATCTGTGAATCTATCTATGTCTCTATCTTAATCTTTATCTTTTTAGCTCTCAATGTAGCTCTCTTCTCTATGTGTGTCATTTCCTCTAAGAACATCAGATCTATCTCTAGCATATTGCCCGAACGTTTTCTTTTCCTGCCTGAACCCAGCCCCTCCCACCCCCAGCCCCGTTTCTTGTGTGAACCATATCCCCCCCCCCTCCCCTACCGTGGCAGCAAGGGAGGGGCAACGTCTCCGAGGTGGCCGTATATAGGAGCGTGGAGTAACGGGTTTGAGATAGAGTGTTGTCCGGCCGCCTCGCATCACGCCCACAGCCGAGGGTCGGTCAGTGCCTTTGCTCCACTGGGGGTATGTGTGCGAGGACAAAAGGAGGAAGAGGAAGATAAGGAATATAGGGAAGGGGAGGGAAAGAGGATGATGATGTCGATGGCTTTGTTAAGGATGACTTTTATGATGATTGTGGTAAGTCTTGGTGGTATAGGAAGACCACGACAGAAAAAGGGAACACAGGGCTTGAATGAAAATGAAGAAGAGAGAATTGGTGACCGAGAGAAGGGCAGGAGGAAGTGATGTCGAAGTTGGAGCCTGGTCGAAATGGTATGCTGTTCGGTGACAATTGAACCCAGAGGTGACAACGATGATGGATATTCATGTCGCATTCCATTTCCACTTTGTCCCTTCGAACTCGCATCAAATCATGCTCAAAAGCTTGCACTTTTATCACCCACCATTTTTATCTGCAACACGACCCTCCCCGGCTGAGCAATTTAAGATTAACATTTTTTATCTATTTCATTATACTCAGCATTTCCTCTTCTATTTTGTCCTTCCATTTTTTGTTATTGATATTTTGCCTCCCATTTTCTCTCTTCAGTATTTTCTCCATTTTTTCTCTTCATTCCTAGTGAGAATGGAAGAAAATTCTAGTGTTTTCTTCCCAATTTTCAGCCTATAGAATTTTCCCTTTCATCTTCTCCCTCATTTTCTCCCCCCATTTGGTCATCCTTCACATATTTTCTCGTCTCCGGTTTCTGACCAGTTTTCTCTCATCCTCGCTTATTTCTTATAATCATTCCATTTTTCTTCCTCCTATCCTTTTACCTTTCCACCCCCCCCCCCCCCCAGCATCCTATCTCCGCATTCCCTTGTCTCAGGACCTCCCTATTTCCGTCCACAATGTACTGTAGCCCCATAAGTTCCTTCCAGAGAGTTTCCTCCGTTTCCGTTTATCATAACTTGTCACTTCCGGTTGCTATACATCAGCAGCTTTATGACCCCGCTTTGCCGAATACTTTCTCCCTGAGCTGGTAATCATTTCGGGGCATTTGTCTTAAGAGATGTTCATTAATGGCATTATACTGGCCTCGTAGTCTGAATTTGTGACAGCTGTATGCGTGTATGTTTTAGGTGTTCTCGTGTGTGTGTGTGTGTGTGTGTGTGTGTGTGTGTGTGTGT
>BOPN01000909.1:210752-215752 GCA_017312705.2 Penaeus japonicus | reverse complement strand
CCATTTACCGAAGCCAGATTACTTCCTATCCTTCGGCACCCCCCCCCCCCCGATCCTCTTCCCCTTCTGTACGCACACCGACCGACCTACCGTCTGTCCTCCTCTCTTCTCTCTTGCCTCGTCTTGACTCGTAGGTTATTTGCCTCTCTCTTTTCCAATTTTGCTTTTTTATTACCCTCATCTGTGTGTGTGCTTGTTTGCCTCTGTCTATCTCTGTCTCTGCTCTCTCTCTCTCTCTCTCTCTCTCTCTCTCTCTCTCTCTCTCTCTCTCTCTCTCTCTCTCTCTCTCTCTCTCTCTCTCTCTCCCATATATCTCTTTCCCAACTTCCCTCTATCGCTTCTTTCCTCCATGCTTCTTCTCGGTCTCCTTCATGTTTTCCCCTGTTCCTTGGATCCCTTCCCTTTCCGATTTCTCCACATAGAAAACGGAGTTATGGGGTGACTTATAAAAACACTGGCCGTGACCTTTTGTCTGTGTATTTAGCAGTGTTGTTTATGTGTTTGTTATTGCAGTGTATGTGCACTTCGATTCCAAGGATGGAGTCTCACGCACCCATCCATGAATCTGACAGTTCAGTGGGTGAACGCAGATTTCCGTGAAAGGTATAGGGATGCACTATAATTCCGAAATGAAATTCCTTTTCAATTATTTTCTATTTTTTATGATTATTATTATTTTTTTTTTTTTGGGGGGGAGGGATATTCTGACGTCGAGGAAAAATATCTCGTCCTGATGTTTTTGACACATACTGGTCTACCGTATATGTCCAGCAGTTTTGTCAGGTTGGCATTCTAAGGAGTAAAATGTGCCAAAAGGTTTTCTGAAAAGTTTCAAAGGCCTTTAGAAAAATTGTATCGAGGTCTAGAAGAACTGAATAGGCGAGCACACATACTCATACACGCACGTACGCACGCACACACGAGCGCGAGCGCGCTTTATTTAGTGTGTTTAAGATTCATACGTTTAGATACCACAGAACATAATGAACAGATCAGTTTCTAAGACGTGTAGCAAAAAGAAAAAACTTTAATTCTTTCACTCTGAATTGAATTTAATAGGCTAGATTTAATATTATCTGCCTAGTGGTTCCTCCAACTTTACCCAATACAACAAGGAGTCAAGGAATCCGAAGAAAGATGAAGGTTTCAATTGGTTCCACAAGTTTGATGTCAAGTTCTTGCAAGACTAATAGTATAGTTAAACAGACTGCTGGTTTGTTAACTTACTGAGTTCGAAGCAATATGTCCTATAATTGGGAAGTCTTCTGCCTCTGTGTTGCCTCCACATTGTGCCTGTGTTCGTGTGACCCAACGTCGCCCCCGGTTTCTCTGCTTTTATTTTGCCTCAATGCTGCATACACCTCTTGTATTCTTACATTAAAATGCATCCAATCGATAACTATTATAGTGAGGAGAAAATCTTAATTGTAACTGATGGATTATCTTTTTTTAAGTGAGAGTTAATATTTGGAATATGCATATGAAGGGACGGTGTCACTCTCGAAGAAGGGAACCGCCGCAAAAGTCATTATTCACGCTGTGTCAGAATGAGACAAGAGGGCGTGCCGAAGAGGAGAGGTTCTGACGCAATTCAGGAAAGATGCGAAAGATGCGGTGGAGGTGAAAGGGGAGACAGAATCACTCGTCTGTGAATAGAGTTGCAAATATTTGGATAGGGAAGGACAGAGTGCGCTGTGTAACCAGCGGTAGCTATGAACACGTGTGCAAACCACAACCTCTGATGTTCGCTATGATGTCGGCATTAGCAGGATGTTAGAGCGTTGTGACAGGAAGTGGAGGGACTAGGAAGACAAATAACTCGAGAAGGGAAGACATAACCTTCACGCAACTGTGTCAACACGGAGCCACTTACCCGTGCCTCTGTCACCACCATATAAATATACCAACAATGGTGACTTCCCCTCCGGCGGCGGAGGAGGCAGCTGAAAGGCGCCGAGGCTCGGGTTTTATCGAAGAATACTTTTGTATCCTTCCATGTCGGAAGAAGTTCCTCATCGCAGGAAGTAAGTGTTAAGAACGTCAGTCTGTTTACACATATGGCACTTTCTCTACTTGGATATGCATCTACTCGCGCCATGCGGAACTGTGTAAACTTCTTAAAGGTATAATTTCGTTACATCCTGGAAATTATCCCGTTTCGTGGACAGACTTATATTCATAAGTTCTAAAATATACGAGAACATACTCGAGAGTTTTTTAGTAGAGTCATCGGCTAGAAGGATTCTTTCACGGACTGTTTAACACGGTAACATTAGCATATTCATGGCTTTATTGTGTTCTATATCTAGCTCGAAAGCTGTGTTCTTGGCGGTACTAAATGGGCAACCTTAAGAGTTGAGTTTGGATTTCACATAGAAGTTTGCTTCTATAAGCACGTTAAAGGGAACAGCGGTCTCGAAAACTTTTGGTGGAGAATGTAAGAATGTAATCAAAAACACTTATATCAGAATTCCGTAACTAATGGAATAATTGATGTGTGTGTGTGTGTGTGTGTGTGTGTGTGCGTGTGCGTGTGCGTGTGTGTATGTGTATGTGTGTGTGTGTGTGTGTGTGTGTGTGTGTGTGTGTGCGTGTGTGTGTGTGTGTGTGTGTGTGTGTGTGTGTGAGAGAGAGAGAGAGAGAGAGAGAGAGAGAGAGAGAGAGAGAGAGAGAGAGAGAGAGATGACAGAGGTGAGACAGTTAAGAGAACATCACGAGAAGGCGAGGTCGTTTGTAGGAAGGAGCTATGTGTAAAAGACATCACTTTATTCCATGGAGATTCATTGTCTCTTGTATAAAGGCAGGGAGGCCTAGAGGCTCGAAGAAACAGAATTTTTACTTCTACAACAAGGAACACTCGGAATCCTTGGTTCGTCTTTCCTATTGTCTTTCGTAGGACATTGTTATTTTTCTGTCCATCCACAAAGAAAAGCTGCCTTTTTAACTTCATATGGCAGTTTCCCATGTACTGCTTAAGACAACGAAGTCTTCCTTTGTTTACTCAGAAGATCATCCTTTTTGTTTTGTGTTTATTGCTATAAATTACTCTTTTCAGAGATCGATATGATAATTATTTTGAGCATGCACCGACAACATCAATTCATATTTGATGGAAATATGCATGACCCACACTGAACAATAGTAATCTGGAAACAAGAGCCATGCCTTTGTCTTAAAAGAATACACTGTTCCTACAGTCTTTGTTTTCACCACTCGCATTTCGTGAATTATAGAAAAGTTTAGTTTTGTTCCACACCCCATTCCTTTCTCTGTATATGTGCGTGTTCTTTTTCCCCGTTCGTCCTCTCGACGTGCTTATGGATATGTGGTTTTAAGGGAAACCGCAGAAAGAAAGTCGGGAAAATATATTTTGTAAGAGCGTCTGTGGCTTAACTGTTTTCTTTGCTGCCTGCATCGAAAGATTACACAGAAGCCAAATTGGGAACACATGTAAAAAAATTATGATCAGAATATACTCAAGTACATTTAATACGTTTAATACGTTTAATATCAAGTCATGTATTGCTGTGACTAATGGTCATGTATGGACAGAAGGGGAACTGTTTTAGACATGTTGAGGTGAAGTAATGACCATCATCATCCCGTGAACCAAATGACTTTCGTGTGAACACCCTATTAAGGAGCATATTAAACTCGCCGCTACGTCTTCAAGACATGCAAGGTTCCTATTCCGGGCGTACCTTGAGCATGCAAATGAACATCTAAATATATACCACGGTAGGATACGAGTGAGCCTTTGGTGCCTTCTTGTTCTATTGTCCATTATTCTCTCGCTCGGTTACCCTCAAAACAGCTTTAACGCCACAGGTACTCTAGCTTTGCAACGATTTGGGTTTTGTAGCTACTCAGATGCTACAGCCACTCTGCCCCGATTGCTTCATCAGTCCCGACAATCTAACAGATACTCTCTCCTCATGTAGCAGCTTTCTGTGGCTCTTGGCAAGAGGTGTGGAAACGAAAGAACACGTGAAATAAATTGCTTTAATAAGTACTAGTTACGTAACTTTTGAGAGTAATTGTTGGGGTTGGAGTAAGTGCAATATTTTTGGGTCAATTAATCTCTTAACTTGATGAACACTGATTGAGTAGGATGAGATATGGTATTCGTTTTAGGGGTGATTGTCATGGAAAGTTGTGGACGGTCAGAAATGTAGGGGGGAGGAGGTGTCTGCAGGAATATGTGTATATTTGTGCCTTGAGTGTGTGTGTTGCAAGTGAAGCATGGCCAAAGTCCCGTGTACTGCGAATGTTAGGTAACTGTTTTTTTCAGGGTATTGCCTAATTTCATTACAGCTGTCTCCTGAAATGCAATTAGGACTTGCTCTCATTTGGAACCATTTTACATTTTCGTTTTTTTTTCTTGTTTTCTTAGGCTTAACGCTATATATTTCATTCATGTCGTTATTCATGAAATCCGCCTCTTGAGCAGAGTCATAAACCTGTGTAAGTATTTATTTCCATATAAACATTCCTGTCGTCTTGTCCCCAGGCGCGCCCTCGTCTTCCTCCTCGGCCTCAGCCTCTCCACCCTCCCTCTCTCTCCTCACTTCCTCGCCCTCGCCTTTTCCCACATCATCTCTTTCCCTCCCCTCCTCCCCGCCTTTCGCTTCGGTTAATCTCCCCTTCGGGTTCCTTCCTACTTGCTGCTAGACTTGCCCCTCAAACTTTGCCCCGTTAAGAAGTTAAGTATTATTGTAGAAAAGTCAAAGACGCTGTGTATTGTTTGAAAGTTTCTTTATTGCCGATAAGTATTGGGCAAAGGCGAGTGGCTTGGCGTGAGGAACAGGGGGTGTAGAGGGGCGAGTCCTTCTATCATGTCTTTATAAAACGGATTTCCTTGCGCTTCAGAGTGGAAATCCGATGATATTAGACTTTAGAGTTTTAGTGAGGTGCTTTGAGCGGCGCTGGTGTTTTTGACATCGCGACGGAGGTGATAAAGCGACTGTTCGAACTTTGTGTGTAGGTCTTTGTATTGCAAA
>BOPN01000909.1:193252-205752 GCA_017312705.2 Penaeus japonicus | reverse complement strand
AGGACGTAAGCCACCCTCTCATTATCAGGCAAGAGCAGACGCATGCCGCTATATCCCCCCCCCCTCCCCCCTCCCCCAACCCGTCGAAATGCACTCTCGCCTCCTGCCTTCTCGACGCGCCCTCTGCTGAATGGACAGACACCCTGTCCGCCGACCCCATGCCGTAACATCACGCTGTGGCAGAGCGTGGCACACCAAACTGTCGCTGCCGGTGCCTGCCGCTTGATTTCCCGAGAGGATGTCACCAGGCCGACGCTTTGTAGCACCTCGTCGGAATTTTAACACTGTGCTTTTATGTAACGTGCCTTTTAAAAACGTGAAATCACCTTTAGTGATTGCGCGGCAATAAATTACTCGGTATTTTGCCCACATGCACACAAGTACGAACACATACGTGCACGCACACGCACGCGCACACACACACGCACGCGCGCACACACACACACGCGCGCGCGCGCACACACACACACACATGCACACACACACACACACACACACGCACACACACACATACGCGCGCGCGCACACACACACTAACGTGCACTCAACCGACATTCTATTCCGAAAGCGAATTACGTTATATCATCAGATCTAGGCTCTATGTAAGTTGGAAGTAGATAATTCCCTTCAAAATTATTATGCAATTAGGGAGGTCGCTTTCCCTTAATATAGTGCAGTCCAACGTTCGCCCCTCTTCCTCATCCTTTTCCTCTTGTGTCATTGTCAAAGTCAACAGGAAATGGTGCGTTCGAAATTAAGCTCATATAGTTTTGAGTGTTTCGGAAATTCATGGTTTTATTTATTTGTGTATTAATTCTTGCTATAATGCCTTCTATGTTTGATAATATGGCAGTACGAAGCACATAAAGTGCCGTTTCGTTGACCGATAATTTTGATAATAAGCTCTTTTGTTCATCGAAACTTTCAGCACATAATGATCCCCTACTTCCATCTTTTAATTTTTTTTCACCTTTAAAAGTATATCGATGGCTTCTTTTTACTTTACTTTTTTTTTCTTTTTCTTTTAGATACAAGTGGTTCATGTGTGCTTTATGTGACTTTTTCGTACGTTTCCCTGACTCCGCCCCCTCCTCTCTTTTCGTCTCCCCTCCACTTCCTTGCTCTTTCTCTTGACGTTTTAGCCCCCTTTCTTCCTGTCCCTTTGTCTCCCACAGCCTCTTCCTCCTCTTTCACTCCCGCTTCCCCTCTACCCTTTTCTCTTTACCCTTCCGTAGGATGTCAGTCACTCGCGACGCATTCCTTCTCCTCTTTTCCCCTCTTTCTGTCCCCTTATTTTCACACCTCGCCTCTTTGCCTCCGTCTCCTGCCTTCTCGTCCCCCTCCCGCTCGTCCCCTTAACGTCTTTCATGCCTCGGAGTCCTCTATTACACCCTGTGATCCCCAGCATCCCTATCCATCACGGCTTCTAAATCTTATGAGTTTCCAAACATCTTCCGCTACAGTTTCTTCAAGATGGACGACTTTGAAGAAGCTTATCGACAACCTATCCCCGGGATGCGAGCCGTGCACTTGCTTTAGTCGTTGCCGGTTAGATGGCATGGCTCGCTGCGGGATGTGTTCACGAGTGCGGGAAATCATGATCCGAGGCCCACTGCTGAGGGACTCTGCACGGAGACACCGTATTGAGGGATTGAGGAATGAGGGATCTATGGATACATACTTGGGTGCAGGGTTGAGCTCGGGGTCGCCGGTGAGGCGGCAGGACACCTTTAAATCGATTTTTCTTGTAATTTGATGGAGAGGAAAGTGAATTATTCATATGTTTATGGTTGGGAAAAAGGAAGGAAGAGTTGTTTGATTTAGAAGACGCCCCGAACCGATGATGTGCGATGAGGCGATAGAAACTCGCATACAAGTGTGCACATTAATAACCATACAACATAAACATAAAAGGCGCGGACACATATACACACACTCGCGTGGACACACGCGTACACACACACACACACACACACACACACACACACACACACACACACACACACACACACACACACACACACACACACACACACACACACACACACACGTTCCTACTAATTCTTTAATAAAGTAAAAGTGCAACACCTCTGGCAATAAAGATAAAAAATTCCATGAAGCTTTGAATGAAATAGCTACGTACACGAGCGAGAGAGAGAGAGAGAAAGGTGGGGGAAAGAGATAGAAAAAAAAGAAACCTGACCACTCAGCAACAAAAAAACTCGACAGCTAGCGTGGAAAAATTCCCACGTTTACCCCCCTGATACACTGACCAATTTCCGGCGGAGTTCAGGTGGTCGAGGCCGGTTAATACGGAGATAAGATTCCTTCGCGATCTTAAAGGGGGAGGGGGGTAGCGAATTTTTTTTAGGGGGGGGGGGGATTTGCTTATGTTAATATGGTTCCAGTAAAGGTTAAAATTGATTTTCATTTCTTAGATTCTTTGAATGTGGAAGAGTAATAAACCGAAGCTGATACGAAGATTCGCCTCTTGTTAGAAATGAAACACATGATAATTATTCATAATGATGACACCCATTTTCATTCACGAATGGTTCACTGTATTCATCTAAATCAAACGCCAAATCAACTGAAATGCAAAATAATAAAGTCTAAGAAACAGCCCGTTAGGTTTGCCAGTGACTGCAGACCATCCTTCGACAGCGAGTGACTGCCATTAGTCGTGCGGTTGTACACTCGGCAGACGACGGTGAACGGACGACGAATTTTGTGACTGTCATGGTGGGAGATTCTACAGATCGAAGTTTCACAATTCAGATTTACCGTAAATTTCAAACGCGCGTCGGAGGACCTCGATTGATTCTGACATAAGCCTACAGCACAGCCATTAGCAGGCGACATCTGCTTGCACATCACATTCTTAGAAGCGAATCTCAGGGTATGAAAATATATTACCTTTGCCTCTTCTCTTGATTAGGGAACTCTTCGAAAGTTGTGTCACGGAAGGATGCGCTGTCTGAAGAGTCGTTAAAAATATCCTACTTAATCATCGTTACCGGAGATCCTCAAAAGTGCTGGAATACTCCTTAGACGCCCAGTCACACAAGACTGCAGCGTGGAATTCTCGGTACATAAAATCTCAGCCATGCCATGTGATTTCATTCTTGCAGTTGTATATGACTTCCGCTTTCTTCTTCCTCTCCTCCTCCTCCTCCTCCTCCTTCTTCTTCTTCTTCCCCAGCGTAGAAGAAAGTTGTGAGAACTCTGGTATGTAGGGTTGCTATCAGATCAGCATGCATTTGAATACTTTGCACAGGATATTTTGGTCCTCAAGTAAATAGAAATGGAAATCAGGAGTGGATGGATATCGAATTTGTGCAGATCTTCTCCTCGTAAATTCTCAATACTCATCTACAATTCCCGTGTGGTTAATAAAATGTCACTCAGAATCGACAGACACTAAATATGCAAAGGATTTTGCATGGGATGTAAGTAAGCTCGCTTGCAAGTGTGCGGGAGTGTATGTGTGCGTGCGCCCACGCATGTGTGCTTCTATTCAGCCACATGCTGGGTAACTTCACGCAAGTATCACTCAAGTTAGCCTGCACCGAAATCCCCCAACTGCCTAAGGGACCCGTCGGATATGATAGCGTTACAACTTCCCAACATAATTATCGGATAATTACTCTACCTACACCGGATCAAGATGACACAGGTGCTGCGTGTTTCTCCGACTCAGATGGGAAATGCCTTCGACTTGGGAGCCCAGACAGCAGCAGGCAGGCACCGAAGTGTTTACCACTGGCAATCATTGCTAGTAACATTGTTATAATTTTCTGATGCATGATAGTAGGCATTCGACCACACCAGTGAATTCCTGGAACCCAAGGCGATTGCGGCGTCATGTAATCGCACGCCAATGGACATTGCTGTTCGAAATATGTCATTTGTACTTAGGCAATGCAGAGATGTAATTTTTGTTTCAATATCTACAATAATATGCAAATCTGCATATGTAATTTTGCACGCAAACACGCACACACATGTACACTAACTTAAACACATACGCAATTACACACACATACACACAGCACGAATGCACACACACACACACACACACACACAATATATATATATATATATATATATATATATATATATATATATATATATATATATACATATATATAGACACACACACACACACACACACACACACACACACACACACACACACACACACACACACACACACACACACACACACACACACACATATATATATATATATATATATATATATATATATATATATATATATATATATATATATCATATGTGTTAGCTCCGTTTCCTTACGCCTCGTATCTCCTTCCACACATGGCCCGTTTACACACCGGAACTACTCTTCCCTTCCCACACTCGGTATCTCGGCTCGGCTCGTCCCTTCCAAGATATCATTCCCTCTCCTTCCTCCTCACCCTCTCCCTCTCCCTCACCCTTCCCTCCCCTCTCCCCTTTCGCTCTTCTCCTGCCCATCCCCTGCTCGTTCTCACCCTCCGCTCCCCTCCACCGAACCCTCCCCTCCGCCACCAGCTCCCCCCCTCCTCTCCCATCTTCACCAACACCACCTCTCCCCCCGTCGCCCTCCCCCTCCCCCCAAGGTGACCACCAACTGGGGCTCCGTCAGTTGCATCGTAATATCCGGTCTGGGGAACATTACGTTATTAAACCATTATCGCCCGATGTTCCTCACAGCTCCCACGACCTTGAGACTTCGCCGATTCTTGGCCGGCACATCGCTGCATTTTCCCATGTTAAGGCTCGTGATCCCCGTAAAGAATGAGTCATAAAGGACCTCCGAGTATAAATCAAAATTAAATAGCGCTTTTGTCGTCGTAACAGTTGTTTCTCCTCCTCTGCAGTGGAACGCGATTCCTGTTTTGCGACGATTCTAATTTGTGACGACGAGAACTGAAAAATAATTTCTTCAAGAATACATGTCGTAAAGAAATCTGTGATATGAAAAAGCAGATGGTCATCCACAGACGATCCTTGCACGAAGAAAATTAAGGTTTTTATACAGATGCTAATCCTTTTCTTATGACTAGGAGAGAGTTAGCTAGGAAAAATAATTCCATCGCGTGTATCATACTGAAGGGAGACGCGTATGCGAAAAAGAGCCCCTCTTGCATAAGCAGGAGAAGTGTATACCAACGCAACAATGCACCATTCTCGCAATTTCAAAAATCCATCGTTTTTCCCAAGGGATGTGGAGTAGACTCCCTGCTCCTTGTGCATACTACAATGGAGCGCCTCGTTCATTTGATTCTGGGGATGGAAGAAACATCGTCACTTCGACTCAATTGTAGATTCTAATGAGATTTTCCTCGGCAAAGAAAACTGAAGGCTAATTTCCTGTGCAGGAGAGCGTGCGGGCCGGCGCGTTGTTCTCTCCCAAGCGTATGTAAGACTTCCACGTCACAGCTCCGGGTTGACTTTATCATGATGTGGCTCCGCACTCACAGCTTGTTGTAGCCTAATAAAAGGAACGGGAGTATATGAGGGGAAGCATCTGCAGGGGCATGTCAGATGCTGCTCCGGTCATTAGACCGGGGTTGCTGTTTATAGCGTCATAAATTTTACTCTTGCATGCTCTATAAAACAAAATATACGAAGGAAAGAAAAAATATTAATATGAAGGATATGCGACATGAAAAAGAGAAAGACAAAAGAAGAGAGAGAGAGAGAGAGAGAGAGAGAGAGAGAGAGAGAGAGAGAGAGAGAGAGAGAGAGAGAGAGAGAGAGAGAGAGAGAGAGAGAGAAGGATATTTACACTGCCTAGTAAAGGGAATATTCTCGGTATGTGCATTTCTCCTTCTGCCTTTGCGTGTGTCAGATGCAGGTTAAGAGTGTATCATTTGCACGATAATGAATCCAAAAATCCCAGGCGTAACCTTCATCTCCGCAGGCATTTTGTGTAGTGCAGTAATTCCTTGTTGCTGGTTATGGCTTGGTAATGTGTCCGCCTGTGCTATTAGCTCCAGCTGCTCCCGGTCAGGTCATCATCACCATGTTCCTTCCTCAGGCTGTTTCGCCTATGGACGCTGCTCCCTTTACTATCGTTATGGATGTTCTTCTGATTCATTTTTCTTTGCCAACGTGTAATTTTCTAACCCACAATTTCCATCATCACCGTACATCTGCCTCTCTAAGAGTCATCATCATTGACCATGCCAGTCCCTCCGCCATCACCTCTAGAGACCTACACACACCGCACGAATAAGACCAACGAAGGGTCTGATAAAGCAGGCCACTTTACAGAAGCAAATTCTACAAAGATAGAGGATGGCCGGTTTCGAAATCAAGCAGCCTGTAATCGGCGGCCTTCCATTGCTGAAATAGGCAGCGACGATTTCCAGCACGCACGCGGCACAATGCTCAATGACGGCTTTGACGGAGTATCCCATGTAATTCCACCAGGTATTGCAGGCGGAAGTGTAGTCGAACCTGACTGTAGCAACCTGCAACATCTCGGCTATGGCGAGACAGCCAGGCCTCTGTTGAGTAGCAGACGAAAATAAAAATTGTGGACTCCAAATTGAAACACTCACACAGCCTGTATTTTACGTCAGAAATGTTGGAAACCTAATTTTTATTGCATGCAAGGTTTATTTGCATAATGGCTTTATACGTATCCTCTTCATGTTCAGGCTTCAGAAATGAAAATATGATATAGCAGAGAGAGAGAGAGAGAGAGAGAGAGAGAGAGAGAGAGAGAGAGAGAGAGAGAGAGAGAGAGAGAGAGAGAGAGAGAGAGAGAGAGAGAGAGAGAAAGAAAGAAAGAAAGAAAGAGAGAGAGAGACTATTAAGGAAGAGACAACATAAATCAAAACCATCTGTCAAAGACAGAATATGAAAAAGAATACATTTTCTTTGAAGCAGGACAGTCACAGGAAATACTTGGCAAAAAAAAACAAAAAACAAAACGCAAATACTACACAGTGTACCAGCACCCCTTTCCAACCCAAGTTATTCCATCTGGCAGATATGGTTGGTCGCGCCTTGAAGGCCTGGCATTAGCGTTTGGAGTGTCGAACGCTCAGCTGCCTTTATAAGATGAACTGTGAACAGGCCTGAGCGATTATCGGTGAGTGCAGTAAATACGGGTGCTAGGCTTCGACTACAGTATGGAAAGCCATCTCTACATCTTTCATCACGTTAAATGGATTGAATATCACTGCTCGCATTGCACAGCCAATAAAAGATGGGTGATCGTTGAGCATATGTTTTAGTTGAATACTGAATCAATTTATATAGAAATTAGAACTATACACGGTCCCATGATTATATTGCAATGAAATAGCATAGTATATGAAGAAGGAAAAGAGAGAGAGAGAGAGAGAGAGAGAGAGAGAGAGAGAGAGAGAGAGAGAGAGAGAGAGAGAGAGAGAGAGACTATTAGATAGCTGGTGCCGTGGCTCAAATGTATGTATGTAGTGAATGGAAACTATAACATCTATTCGCCGAGCACATCTGTTAATTTCCACAACGTGAGATGAATATATCTGCTTTAAAGTAGGTAATGAAATTAATTTACGAGGGTAATCTTATGAATTATATCTGTTACAGCGAAGAAGTAAATTCAGATTAGGACCCAGAATGAACACAAACTTTTGCATCGACACGTTCCGCTCTGCAAATAAATCACAACTTCATATAGGGATTGAATAATGTTATTGTTAGCGTTCGCGCGGATGGGGTAGTCGTTGCCTCAAGCGCCTCTGGAAGCACTCAAAATATTTTGCATTCCCCAAAGTCAAAGAACTAATTTCATGAGAGAAAGTATTCCAGGATAATTGCTGCGTGAACACACATACACACAGACACACACACAGACACACACACACACAGATATATATATATATATATATATATATATATATATATATATATATATATATATATATATATATATATATATATATATATATATATATATATTTAATCAGACAGTCACTGAACATGTATGTTCCAACCATTCGCCCCTGAAACAGGTAACGGACCTGAAGAATCTAATAACGGCGTCAATTTACGAGATAATGAGAAGAAACGGCGAAGACAGCAACCGCAAGCTGTTGATGATTACGGCCCTGGCATCCACTGTTGCTTTGTGAAGGAAACTGCTCGATAATGATGGGTGTCTTACCGTTCCTCGCCACTTGCATTCCCTTTCCCTTTTCTTCTGTCTCGTCTTTGGTTCTCCTTTTTTCGTCTTTTGCGGTATTCAGCTTCGTATTTCTTCATTGATTTTGGCCGTGACTTTCTTCGTATGGCAGTTATGTAATCGAGGTATATTTTATTTTGATATTTTTTCACATTCTTTCTCCTTGAAGACTTGGCAACTTTAACATTTTCTCCACATTTTCCAAATAAATAGAAAAATAAACTAAATAACACAAACTCTCATTCGAACTGATAATTGCATCTATAATGGCATTAGATGACAACACACGGAACATTCTTGCGCTAACAATGTCTGTGAGATTAATAATTTCCACATCCGTTTTTTTCCCCGTCATGCATTATTACATTTTTTCCTCCCTGTATATTCAAATTTTTCGTATTTTAAAATCCATCCTTCATGAATAGTAATGCGGAGTGTTTTACTTTTCCCTTTCCCCCATTTGCATCGCTGCTTGGTACTCAGTGCAGAGTCGGGCAGTGCCTTGTTCCGCGCCCCTTGGCCACTCTTATTGGCTTTCTCCTCTTGCCTGGTTTTGGATGTTGGGTTTTCTCCCCCGTTCCTTGTCCTTGTTCTTCTTCCTCCTTCTTTATTCGCATTCCCCTCTCTACTCCTCCTCATCTTCCTCTTCGTTTTCTCACATCTGCTACCGTTGCTTCTACTTCTATAAGTAGTTTATATTAATACTATTCTAACGCTGCCTCCACCGCCGCCGCCACCGTCTCCTCCTCCTCCTCCTCCTCCTCTTCCTTCTCCTCCTCCTCACCAACATCATCCTTTTCCATCCCCCTGCTCCCCTTTTCATTCTCTTCTTCCTCCTCACATTTCACGGTCGATGACTCGCCACCCCGTGTGTGTGATGGGCTAATGATAGGGAAATCTACTTCCTAAACAGAGTTCGATATTTCAGTTCAAAGAGGGTTTTGTCAGACCATTTATTTGCATATTAAAGCTCTCTTCTTTGTCTGATTCTAGCGCCAGACTCTTTCCAAGATGGCGTCTCCTGAAGCGGGAGAAGGATCAAGTTCGCAGCCTATTGCCTCTCCTGGATAATAATAAACAGTTGTCACAGAGATTCATGATGCACCTAAAACGCTTGTTGCTATCTAAAGCTGATAAAGAAAATTCCAGACGTGATTATCTCATCTGCAGCGCCACCGTGTGAAAGTGAAACGAATTCGAAAGCCGGCTACCAAAGAATAATGAAATTAGTTGCATAATTGCGATTTGATTAGGGTTCTTATGATTGCCATGCAACCCGACCTGATTGATCGGAAGCCATCAGGACTGGCCGTGAACAGCAGACAGCCTTTGAAAGCCGTCCTAAGATGCATGTCATGTCCCGGCCACGGTGGGTGCGGCGCGGCGGCGACCACTTCCATCATTATGTACTGTTGCAGCTCCCCGTCCGATGACCTGCTGTCGTGGGGCTTCGGTTTAATCTCATATATACGCTGCCCTCATTCCTGGAGGGGCGTCACTCGAGAACCGGCCGGGCTTACCAATTCACCTTGGACCGTGATTTGCTCGTGTTAGCGCTTCGTGCTCTATGCTCGGGGCAGCCTGCATTATGGGTGCCATTCGTGGACGGTGAATGTGAGATGTCACTATACATTTAACTTTCCCTGGTTTTCATTTTGGCATGAATGCTTGCTGTATCGATATTCTTTTTACCAAGCAATGAGTGGATTAATAAGATAATTCTTGTCAATGTTATATTCACGTTGGTAAATACAGGAAGATTCATGTTTACAACATTTGAAGGCTTGATGATTTGCATATTATGAAATAATAGAACAAACAATCTAAAAAAGGAAGTTCAGCTTAAACCGTGCTGCGTGTGTGTGTGTGTTAGGTTAACAACTATATGTTTGTTATTCCTACTCGTCGTGCTGCAGCCACACTCCGTTCTGCAAGGCGCAGCCAACCTTTGTCAGCGTAATGAGCGTGAGGAGCCAGGTAGCTGATGGGCGCTAAGCTCTCGGGTGTTGACGAAGGCAATATAGCGAACTTCCCCTCTCCCATGGGTACATCTTGTCAGGAAAGGTTTTTTATTCCATTACCGGGTTGTTTCCCCCGTCAGAAGACAATAACACCTGGGAGTTCAGGGACCAGACTAGATCGTGAAATGTATTACTAGAAGTTGTTGAGCGCATCAGGAGCCCCGTCTCCCCCGAGGCAAGAGCAGATGGTCGCAGCGAGGTAGATGTCACGCTCATGATGAGCTGTCTTGTGTTAGCGGCGATGTGGCGTTCCACACGTTTAGTGGTACTCGACAGCGTCTCAGGTAGAGTATTAGTTAGTTTCACCTGCGGTGGGAGGAAGCTTTGTTCCCTATTGTATCGGTGTAAAATTTCATAGTTAAAGAGAAAAAAAAGTATGTATAGGTTGAACAATGCGTGCGCGGAAAGATAAGAGGAAAACTTTTGCTACTTTGTGGTTTTATTGTAAGGGATCAACACAATTTACTTAATTCAAAATGATTTTACCAATTCTATCCTAATAATGTTAATGCATTTCTGGCAAAGGAAATGAACGGCAGTCTGGCCGAACGATCACAAATACGGACATCGGCGGCAGAATTCGCGACCGGCAAATCCCTCGTCATGAAAACCCCGCAACATCAACCAAGCGGGGACGAGAGAGAGATCAGACGGGCTCAGTGTCTGAACACGCACGATGTTTAATGCAAAATGGACAAGCTGTGATATAGTGTTTATTAATTTCCTCGAATTACGGAAAGACACTTTTTGTGGGAATAATTAACTTGGACGTAAATCAACATAAGCCTCACGAGTATAGAAAAAAAAACACGGCTTGGTATAGCATTATCATGGCATACACTACATTAACAGATTTCCATTACGAATTTTACCTTTGCTGATACATTCACGTCATGAATTTCAAGGAATAATGCGACGCCATTTCCGTATTCATTAATCTCTGGTCTTATATTATCGTCGGTAAAGTTGATGCTGTTTGCTTTTGCCGTTGCTATCATGATTGTAGATATCACTGTTATTTATTTATTTTAACGAGTCTGCATGTGTGTTATGATGATTTAGCTGAAATCATACTTTCTCTTTTGCTGTGTAATAATCACGAAAGTTGCCGAATTACTAATGAAAGACAATTGTTCACTCCTCATATTCTTGCTAGTCTCTTCTACCCTTGTTTTCTCTTCATTCCGGTTTGCCCCTAGCTCAAGCTCTCTTTCATCCCCCCTCCCCTCCTATTTTTTCTTCTTCTTCTTCTTATTATTATTCTCCTCCTCCTCCTCCTCCTCCACCACCACATTCTCCTCCCACTCCTTCTCCTCCTGCTGCACCACCAACGGTTTCTCCTCCTCCTCCTGCTCCACCATTACCACATTCTCCTCCTCCTCCTCCTCCTCCCGTCCCTTTCTCCCCCCCCCCCCCCACCCTCTCCTTCCTGTCCCCAGCCCCCGTCACTATTCTCTCTCGCCCGTACCCGCCTTCGGCAGATGCTGGAAGGTGTAGGTTAGTGTCATCTGCATCGATCAGGAGCGCGATGATTATCCTGCCTGAAGGTCCACTAGACGTAACCTCGGGGTCACCGGGGAATCATTTATAAAACATGTGATCTCGAAACTGTCACATCCGCAATCTTATCGTCCCGCACTTGGATTGGATTCTCTTCGGCGGAGAAGCGGCTGCGCGAAGCTTATCGGGTTCATGTGTTTTCACATTTCTTCCACAGTAGTAAAAATAGCTTGAATTTTACATATACATACATACATACAAACATACATACATACATACATACATACATACATACATACATACATACATATATATATATATATATATATATATATATATATATATATGTGTGTGTGTGTGTGTGTGTGTGTGTGTGTGTGTGTGTGTGTGTGTGTGTGTGTGTGTGTGTGTGTGTGTGTGTGTGTGTGTGTGTGTGTGTGTGACCTGAAAATAAGACCACACGATCGTATTAACTCGTACAAAGGAATAACTTTGAGGTCGACTGATTAGGAAATGTTTTCAAGAAGCCGATATTTACGGCGGCAGCTGGAATGGTTCGAACGGAAAATGAAAATCGCTTTGTGAGGAAAATAGTTACAGATAAAGTGACGCAAAGTTCCGGAACTGTCTTCAGTTTCTCATTAATGACCATTAGCAGATAGTAATTAGACCCATTTGACCCTGCCTTTGACATGGACGACCTAGAGAGCAATTAAATGAACACCCATTTCCTGAAACTAGATTATTACAGAAAGAACCAACTCCGACTGTCTGCCGGAAAATAGAGCGGT
>BOPN01000909.1:175752-185752 GCA_017312705.2 Penaeus japonicus | reverse complement strand
CAGACGAGGTACATAAAGTCTACAATCGCCATGACGAAGGAGACGCCAGTGGCTGGGCCGCTCTGAAGGAAAAACACCGAGCGGCATCATTATTCCTGCTATTTTCATTATTATCGCTCAGGTTCTCGCGTCCATGCTTGTTTTTCCTCGTGCCAAGACTACTGGGAAAGGGACCGAACATTTCTGGCGTTCTAGGAACTCGTAATAATTTTCACACCTGCTTGGACAAGATACGAAATTGACCTTCAAATCGTCGCCGTTGCTGGACCCTTTCCCTAAAACCTCCCTTGGTGCTGTTGCTGTGGTTTTCCCAGACGTCCTCTCTGCGGCGGGAAGGAGGAGGCTCATCCCAAAAAGTATTTGGCAATTTTGATAACTTGGCGGTGCTTAACATTGGTGAAAGACGCCGGGAATGGTCGGCAGGCAACGATTGGCCATTCCACCGTGACGTAGGAAGGTACCTGATTGGCTGTTAGCTCCACATGTTGGCATTTGCCTTTGGTTTTCATTGTTGAGTGGAACTATTGTTGGTTTCCTATACATGAATCTGCCTTCAATATCTTTTGCTTAAAAAAAGGAACAATGTCCTCCCCATCTCTGTTGGCCAGTTGCATTTGCAGATGTCTGGCATTGCCTTGCGTTGGCTTTATAAGTGCGTTTGCCTCTCTTTCGTTGATATTTATTATCCTCATTTCCCTTACAATTTTCTGTCGTTCTCTTCCTCCTCCGCCCATATTAATACTTTTTTCCCGTCTCTTCCTCTTCGAGGCCCTTCCTCTGTATCCCATTTTCTCCTCCACATCCGCTGAGCCTCGCCATCTCTTTGTCTGTAATGTTTACACTGTACACACGGGCCAACCTCCGGCACGGGCTGTCGTAGATAATTTGCCGCCCAATTTATCTTTAAGATTTTTGAAAGAGATGGCATTCTAGCAGTCCGGATCCAATGCGGCTTGCGAAAAGGAAATGAGAAGAAGGGATGGCCTGCGTTATTATTAATGAATTCATTATTTTGTCCCGTATTATTTGGTGTTATTTTGCTGTTCGTATCATTAACTATTATCTATGATCATCATTTCCATTATTGCTGATATCATTGGTGCTATTATTGCTGTCCTTTTCATTGCCTTCACTATATTGTATTTGCTCTTCCTGAAAACCAAATGTAGTTATGTCAATTTTGCAAATTAAATGAATTAAAGTCCATTATTTCTCTTCCCTGCTTCTTTATAGAAAGATAATTTCTGAGAAAGGACGGAGAAACACTTTCCGCTTAGGCAATCTTACCCTCTTATAAATTACAATTATTATTTATAAATGTTCTATGCTCTCATGCAAGCAGCTTGTACCGACTCTGTGTAATTCCACTTACTGCGGTCTTTTGACAAGCTGCTAAAACATTGTCACTCGGCGAAGCAATGAAAAACACAACTTCAGCCCCAACTACTACCTGGCGTTGCTGTGTAAGTCGGCCAAACTTCCTTCTTTAAAGCGACATCTCGCCGTCGACCGAAATGAAGGTAACGGGAGCAAGGAAAATAGAATGAAAATGGAGGTGGGACAGAATGACTGGCTTTTATTCCTTTTTATCCTTGTTCTTTTATATGTATAAATCTCTTTTACTATTATTGCTACATACAGAAATGATATTGATCATGTTTGTGGTAGTACTAGCAACAATGATGGTATTACGATTATCATGATCATCATCATGATCATCTTCATGATGATCATGATCATCATCATTGTGAAGGTAAAGGTGATAGTGATGATGATTATGAGGATTAAAGTAATGATAATAATGTTCGTCATCTTAGTCGCATTAGAAATGAAACACCGTGGATGGTATCTTTCCCGTTCTTCTGTCGTAATAGGAAATAGGACACAGTAATTAGACTGGGTTCCACCAATCATTCCGATCCCGAGAAAACCTTTTCACAATGGGTCATGAAAACGAACACTTAAGTCGACAGTGTGAATTTCCTCAAGGTTGTAAATGGGACTTCCTCTGGGTTTAGGCTTAGTCACTCTGCGTTTCCCTTCAGCGTGTGAGCGAGTCACGGGATCGCTGCGTCGACGGGGTACGGTGGCAGCCTTACCGTTTATGGCGCTCCGCCGGTTGAATGAAGCTCTCCTATGACGTAACATCTAGCGGCAGGTACCGTGCACGAGCTCTGGGAATGAAAGCGATGCCGTCGATAAACTGTAGTTGAAGCCTGGCAGTCGTTTTATGAATTTTGTCTCCGTACTTGTTTCCTCGTAGGGTAATTCTCTGCCATGCATTTCATTATCTCTCCAGCCGTTTAGAGACTCCTACGCCCCTGTCTATAAAACAGAGGACCCTTTTATCTCCCTTATTACGAGCATAGTCGGAGGATTTCCTGCCTTGGCCCCGACGAATTAGACTCGTTTGTAAAGATTTAGGTCCGGGCAGAGGCTCGCCCGTTAGGCTCCGAGAGGTTCCACCTGCTACCTTATATTGGCAATCCTTCTTCTTCTCGCGTTGCTTCTTGCTCTCTTTCTCTCCCTGTTTCGTTTTCGACACAGTTCTTTTTCTCCGTTTGTGTCTCTTTATTCCCTCTTCTCTGTTATCCGAATCCCCAGCCTCCCATTATTCTCGCTATCATCTTTCCTATTATCATATTCCTACATTTGATAGACAATTCACCCCACATCAGTTTCTTTCATCGGTGACTTTCCTTGAAGCAATTTCTGCATCTCCCCTCTATTTGGCTTTCGGCGTTTGTTTGTTTTCTTTTCTCGCTCTATTTATTCTTTCCTCGCCTTTCCCTTTTCTTTCGCCAGCCACCACCACCTGCCCCTCCTTCTCTTGCCACTTCCTCTACCTCCCTGTTCCTCCTTTTTCTTCCACCCTCCTCTTCCCTCCCCTTCCTTCTCCTCCCTTCTCTTCCTCCCCCCTCCCTGCCCTTCCTTCTCCTCATTTTTTCATTCACCCCCCTCCTTCCTTCCTTCCTTCTCTTCTTCTTTGCTCCCTCCTTCCGCCCCCCTCCCCCCATCAGCCAGCGCAATCGTTCATGTTATATGTGTCTTCGCTTTTTGTCTTCCTTTCCTTTTTTATGGAGACCTTAATTACACAAAGCATAACGGAGGGAGGCATACTAATGAATGTTTTGTTTGCGAGATAATTAAATATAATGAGAGAGCAAAGGTCGCCCTGACAAGAAATGGTAGAAAGCGTGTGAAGGGGTCTTTATATTTTATTCACATTAGAGGATGTGACATCGTCGCTGGTGGTGGAGGAGGAGGTGGAGGTGGAGGTGGAGGTGGAGGTGGAGGTGGAGGTGGAGGTGGAGGTGGAGGTGGAGGAGATGGAGTGGAGATGGAGATGGAGATGGAGATGGAGATGGAAATGGAGATGGAGATGGAGATGGAGATGGAGATGGAGATGGAGATGGAGATGGAGATGGAGATGGAGGAGGAGAAGGAGGAGGAGGAGGAGGAGAAGGAGAAGGAGAAGGAGGAGGAGGAGGTGGTGGTGGTGGTGGTGGTGGTGGTGGTGGTGGAGTGGGAGTGGAGGAGGAGGTGGTGGAGTGGGAGTAGAGGAGGAGATGAAGAAGAAGGAGGAGGAGGAGGAGGAGGAGGAGGAGGAGGAGGAGGAGGAGGAGGAGGAGGAGGAGGAGGAGGAGGAGGAGGAGGAGATGATGATGATTAAGAAGAAGAAGGAGGAGGAGGGGGAGACGATTAAGAAGAAGAAGGAGGAGGAGGAGGTGGTGGAGGAGAATGACGAAGAAAAAGAAGAGCGGTGCATGTATGACCGCAGAGGGAGCTAGTCAACTGGACCGCCATTTTGCTTAGGGGTAAAATTCGGCGGTGAAATCTTTGACAAGTTGGAAAACTAAGAAGAATGTTGATATAAAGGGGGAAATAAATAAGGATTAGATGAATGCAGAAGAAGATGAATTGCTTCTAGACTTCCAACGTGAAAGATCGGGTACGGGAGGATTTAGAAGGAAAATAAAATGCTTGGCGAAGGAGGAAAAAAAGTAAAAGGATTAGCATGAAAATATGGAGGAAAGAGAGGAAGGGTGAAGCATATTCCTCAGGCAAGATCGCAGCGAAACTTGCCGCAAGACGATAGACTTCTTCCTCGGTTTACTCTGGCTGCTACGAAGTTGTGCAATGCTCCTTGGTTATACGGCAACGTTGCTTAGAGTTGTGTGGCTTCACTTGGTATACGAAACTTCAGCAGGAGTTTCGTATCCCAAGCTCCCGGTGCGAAAGAAAAGGCGGAAACTAAATCGCCGATGCCGCCACGACCCTTGCTGCCATAACTTACACTCAGCCATAAGAAGGACGGCGGATATTACGTCCTTCTGTGCAATTAAACACACTTAGACTGGAGCGTAGAGCGAGTCGAGGCACCTGAGGAAGAGTGTCATTAAAGGTCGCCGTCTGTGGCCCTGCGGTGACCTGTGCCTTTGCCCTTCGGCGCTCGGGGCAGATATAAAGCGGAGGAGCACATCAAGACCGGAATTATATCCCGGCTTTTGATTGGAAGATGGTTCGCCAATCACCACGCACCTTGAGACATTACTGTTTTGCGCCAAGTTTATGTAGGGAACGGGAAGTACGCGAACAAAGTAGATACTTTTCTTACTATATGATTGTAAATGGAATTGAAATTTGTTCATGCTGTAGTGATTACAGTGATATGAAGTATTCCCAATGCGTTCATGACTACAAGATTGGTAGAACAGATTTTAACAGTTAATCTTGATTAGAATAAAATTGCTCGAGAAAATAACACGAAATCTCTCATCGCTTATCGAAGTCCACAAATCTTTCGGTATCTTGTGAAGTACATATCATCTCCACTTTTTTTTGGTTGATACATTTTTCTCTCGACGTCCAAAATGAAATGGGAAAAAATAAGAACTAAGAATCTAAATAAATATATTTCCTCTTACACGTGGAAATGCGAAAACTAAACACCTGGAGCCATAACTCAAGGAGAGTTATGACTCCCTGGAAAATAAAGTTCGCAGTCGGGTTGATATGGATGAGCTTTGGAGTGTGGAGGGAGAGGAAGGGGTTGGGGAGGGAGAAGGGGTGGGGCGGGGAGGGTGGGGAAGAATTGGAATTTCGATAGGATGGGTAGGAGGTATGGGGGGGAGGGGGAGAGGTGTGTGACCTGCCACCTGTGGGCATTGCGATAGTGGGGCCTTAGTTCTCACAATTCCCGAATCAGTTCGTGAAGTCCCCATAGCGTCACGTCTTCGGGGAATGAATCACCTAATACCGTGAACGATGATGTTCATTAGAGGGAGTAACCGTCACCTGCGCCCGGAGCAATCACTTGAACAAGCATTTGTGAGCAACTTTTCCGATTATAGCAGAGGCTTGCGTTGGCCTGATTCGGAATGGAGTCTTCTACTTTACGACTACTTTATGCTGACGCTGCGGCTGACTTCTTTCTTGCAGCTCAATGCCGTACAAAGAAAGTCATGCAATTTATGGTTGTGAAAAATCGCTAATGGAGTTATTAGGAATAATCTTGAAGTGTCGCAACTCTCAACTAATTATTGCCACACAGATAATGGCGTGCGGATCTATACGGCCTCATATCATTAATACGTTAGAACGAGAATGTCCTTACAAATTAGAGGAATTTCGCCCGTACGTGCCTGGGTCGCCTGTTCGGTTCTTCTTGGCAGCCCAGTATCATTCGCCGCCCCGTAACTATTAGGAGTTTTAGCCATTAATAACACGAACCCCAAGACATAAACGCAAACGGTGTCTTTCCCAAGTTCTTATCAGAGATGATCAGCTTAAGACATGAATGATCAAAGGAGGTGGGGTGTGTGAGCGCCGGCTCTAAGCTCTGGCGCTAAGGAGGAGCTTAATTGGAATGCAAAGCTTTTACCAGCGTTTTAGTGCCTCCCAAACATCGACTTAAGGGTACTGTTTTTGTTCTTCTTCTTGTTTTAATATTTAATATTCACTGGTAGTGCATTAGCCCATAGAATTAGAACTGTAATTTGCACTTTGATGAATACTCCTCGGTGTTATTATTGCTATCTCTAATAACAGAAATTCTCCTCAGAACTCGAGCACTAGTGTCAGTATTGCCATCGGGAGCAACACGACCGCCGCAACAACTGAGCGTAATGATATAACAGGAACAGACCGCAGTGGGAGCGGATGACTTGATAATGCGTGGGAACAATTCAACTTCTGGTGAATGCGGGGTCACGTGGGGTCACTTAGATTCCCATGGGGTCTGCGTCGGGGACCAGAGGTTCTCGCCTGGGTCTTGCCCCTCCACCTCGGGGCGGGTAATCCTCAGTCGGGGACGAGCGCAAGGAGCTGCTAGAATCCTTACACACGTTATTTACGGGCAAATTTTCTGTCTTATCGCTGAAGGCTGCGGCAATTTCCCGGCGGTTACTGACACGGCGAAGAGTCCTTTGACATACTGTAATGGTGGCTTCAGTTATGCTAAATAAGGGCCCCGATATGCAGTACGGTTTAGACTAAGATGGTCTCGAATATTATATGCGCATGCTGTGCAAGAACTGAGCGAAGGGCGAATATGCCACGGAAAGCGCAAAAAGGAGCTTATTTAGGCTTGTGTGCATGAGCAGGGAAGGAGGTGGGGCTGGCCCAGGGCTTTGTGAGTGATGGCTGTAATCTCTGAATGGACTCCTTCCGGTGGCGGTGATTAGGGAGTAAATGGTCAGAAAATCGACACAAAGATCGAAGAAGATTCATGTAAAAAAGAGAAGCGCCGAAGGAGGAGGTTAAGGAAGCACTTCGCGGAAAGGAAAATGTGTATCGAATGTCTTGTTGTACGTACACTAATACCATTAAATTGCATGGATTAGGAGGGCTCAATTGATTTGGTTAGAAAAAATAACCGATTTTCCGCACTAGTTTACATACAAGGCAACGTATAGCGTATATGTATATGTATACACACACAGACACACACACACACACACACACACACACACACACACACACACACACACACACACACACACACACACACACACACACACACACACACACATATATATATATATATATATATATGTGTGTGTGTGTGTGTGTGTGTGTGTAAGTGTATTGTGTGTGAGGTTGAAATCCCAATGAATTTTCAAATATGTGATCTCTTCGTGCAATCGATGCAATGATGCAAGCAGCAACATCTACATCATTCAGTGCCACACCAACCCCCGTGCACCCCCGCCCTAAGGGTTAGCTGACATTTCTCACGCCATAATTGCATCAGATGACCGAGTCATATATTACTCCCTCTCCAGGAATGTCACTTACCGTTGGTCACAAAAAACAGCTCTTGGAACAATACATCCGTGACTCTGACGTCGGGGAGGGGGTAGGAGGAGGGGAGGTTGAGGGGGGAATGGGGGGGGAGTGCTTACTTGGTCAGGGGGAAAGGAGGAGGAGGAGGAGAGGTTGAGGGGAGAATGGGGGTGCGTTATAGGGGCAGGGGAAGGGAGAAAGAGGAGGGGGAGGGTGTTTATACCGGCAAAGGGAAAGAAGGAAAGGGAGTGGAAGAGCTTACAAGGGGAGAGGGGGGAGAGGGAAGGGGTATGGGGGTGGTTGCGTGGATAGGGTGAAGGAGAAGGAGGAAGAGGGAGGAACGAAGAGTCAAAAAAGGGAAGAAGCAAGAGATAAGTGTGAATGATGAATTCCAGCAATGTAGGAAGAAACCAAGTATAAGCAGGGAAAATCATGATAAAGTGAAGTGTCGGGGAAATGAGATAAAAACGAAAATGGAATCGCATTCAGAGGAAGCATTTTATGGCGACTGAGAAATTGATGGCGGACTTCAAGAAGGGGCTGGAATCGCCTCATAAACAGCCCCATCATAAAGGAAATTTAATTATCACAAACGGATACAGAAGCAAAGCGAGAAAAGAGAAGACGATTTCCATGAAATGTTACCGAGAAAGCGAGGAAAGAAATAGAGAAAGATGTTGTGGGGAAAAAAATGTATGGGAAGCTGGTTAGAAAAAATAAACTGATTTAGCGTTCAAACCTTCAAGAAATGTCGTGGGAACGGGAAACCCCAAACAAGAAAAAATGGCTTGTTGTGAGAATTGTGGCTGCTCTTAAAATGTTCCAGGCAAATGTTGAAAATAAAGGAATGACAGTAAATGCAGGAGTAAGTATATGAATGAACTGCGGTGAATAGTATAAAAAGGAAGAGCAAACAGATAAAAAATATTAGTGTAACATAAGAGAGGAAATTAAGAAGGAAAGATAAACAAGCAGTTGATTTTTCTCGTGTAGTAGAGGAGCTGGAGAAGAACAAGAGACAGAAAGAACAGAAGAGAGGATTACCTTAACGGGCAAAGGAGGAGACAGAGAGAAAAAATATTGTTGATGATGCCCCTAATACATTATCAACAAAAGGAACGAAAACCCTTTCCGCGGGGATAATGTGAACTAATTTTGTTTATAATGTCATAAGCTGGTTATCATACCGTTCATTTCTCTAAACCTTATTTTGAGGAAGACTTCGTAGGAGGAAACTACGGATGATTCGTCTCGTGGCGTTGAAGATACGGTCAGCTGGGCGAAATAAAATTCGGAAAGGAACGGAAACTGGTCGAGTGTTCCGGAGGTTGCTGATGCCTCTGGAATAAAAAAATAAAAAAAAAGCGTCGATGAAAAATGGAAGAGGCAGTTGCAGTAGAATAGACGAGAGAAAACTGAGCAACAACAACAACAACAAAACAACAACAGTAAAACAGTGCAATGTTAAAGAAAAAGTTAAAAATGGCAAGAAAGAATACTGTGATGTCTGTTACAATTAGGAGTGTAAATAAAAGAGACGCATACTTGATTTAGCTCGGGGCGAAAGTGCCAGGTTTCGTCTTGAGCGAAAACTGGAAAAAAGGCTCAAAGAAAAGTGTAAGAGACAGAACCGCGCCGACACACATTCCCGAAGGGCGTTTCTTTGCTATTTCCTCATCGCCAGTTTATTGTCTCACTAAGGTGTTAACGCTTCGCACCGAATTATTTATTCCTGTATGTTTATGTGAGGGAAACACAGGTGCCGAGTGAGGTGTATTGAGAGTGAATTACTGAGAGAAAGAGAAGTTCTGTGTGTGTGTGTGTGTGTGTGTGTGTGTGTGTGCATTTATATATATATATATGTGTGTGTGTGTGTGTGTGTGTGTGTGTGTGTGTGTGTGTGTGTGTGTGTGTGTGTGTGTGTGAATTCATAGAATATAAGATAGAACTTCAAAAATAGAGGAAATGATGCTTAGACATTTCCCCTTCCATAAATACATTTTGCACACAAGTGTAAATACTGTTATCCAACGTGGAACCTATTTCGTAGGGAGAGGGAAAGAGTAGGGGAGGGAGGGAGAGTGGAGATGAAATAGAAGGGGATTGGGAAAACAGGGAGGGGGTCGTAGGGGATAGGAGGGAATGGCAGATAAAGGGGGAGAAAAGAATGAAGGGAACATGAAAGGAGAGCATAAAAAGGAAGAGAGAGGGAAAAGGAAAACGACCCCAGTGTGTGTGTGTCTGAGAGAGAGAGAGAGAGAGAGAGAGAGAGAGAGAGAGAGAGAGAGAGAGAGAGAGAGAGAGAGAGAGAGAGAGAGAATTAGCGAGTCAATGGCCATATTAGTGCCCCTTGCTTGTATTCCTGAGCCATAATTAAAATAGGTCGTGGGGACCATCCCAAAAATCTTCCGAGAATTAAAGCCGTATATTTTTGGAATGACGACGAACCGCGTTGGCAACAGCTCCCGCTCTGTGTTGCGTTTGCTCCGACTGGCTTGGTTACTTGAAAACTGAACGCTCTTTTCGAATAACTTCGTGAATGTGTTGGTAAAACTGTTAACATGCAAACAGACATACCGACAGTAAATACTCGAACGCACAAATGCACGCACACATGTATAAGCACACGCCTTTGCATTCACACAAACACGCACACATACAGACTCAAACACACACACGCACACCAAACGCACACGCACATGCACATGCACAT
>BOPN01000909.1:148252-150752 GCA_017312705.2 Penaeus japonicus | reverse complement strand
TATATATATATATATATATATATATATATATATATATATATATATATATATATATATATATATATATATATATATATATATGTATATAACCCTCGGTAGCCAAGTGGTTAGGCACATCGGACTTAGAATTGACGAATATCTGAGTTCGGTTCAGATCCGGCTGGTGAGTTGTTGCCTTGGAGCAGGAACTTTGCCTCGATTGCCTAATGGTGTATACACACACACAATTGGGAAGATATAGAGATAATTCGATTGGCCACTGACACATAATTGTGAGCCGTTCCACATACACATGCGAACATGCATATATGGATATATAAATAAAAAAAAAAATATATATATATATATACACACAAATAAATGTGTGTGTGTGTGTGTGTGTGTGTGCGCGTGTGTGTGTGTGTGTGTGCGTGCGTGCGTGCGTGTGTGTGTGTGTGTGTGTGCACATCTTTATGTGCGTATTTTTGTTTATGTGGTATAAGCCTGTAAATACGAATGGTTTCTTCAATTCACAAAGCACAGAAATGTTGAACAATGCTAAATACTGCCCAGACAGTTGTCAGAAACTTTTTTGAGTCGATGACTCGCTAATGCCAGGCAACACCTCAGCTCAATCAGTAAATGTCTTTGAGGTGTAAATGACTCACGTTTTCAGTGCCGAAAGTTCCTAATTTTCAATTGTTGCGCAGTCCGACATTGGCAGTCGCCCTTCTTCCATGAGCGCTTTTAGGGCGACGAGGGGTGAGCGGAGAGGCGGTATTTCGTCAGGTTGAAATGAGAAAAGTTTCTGAAATTCAACCGTGGGGCGACATACTTATTGGCAAAGATAAAAGCTTAATTAGTCTTAAGGCGGGGATCACCACCACATTGCCCGGGGCTTGCGAGACAGAAGGGGGCCAGCTCGGAGGGCCTCTGCCGCTTCTGCTGCCGCTTCTGCTGCTGCTGCTGCTGTTGTCATTGCCGCTGTTCCAAACTTGGCTTCAACGCTTAAAGTCTTTCTCGTCTGCAGCTGGGGGTGGTTTCCTTTCTCACTGCCTTTTAGGAATATTTTCTTTTTGGCAAGTTCAGCGCAATTAGATTTCCTTTCATCAACTCTGAAGACAGAAAATTTTCCATCATCAACTTTCTCAACAGCTGGAAAGTCTCCCGCATTATCATAAAGGGTCAACTTGGTCTCTTCATGGCGTTTCGCCTTCCTCGAAAATGCGGAGCTTTGTGCCACAGTTGCTTGGATATACAGGATAAGCGGACTAGAAGAAGAAAAATGACGAAAAAGAACGAAAAGGAGAGGCGAGGGGGATGGGAGAGGATGAAAGGAGATGAGATGAGAGTCAAAAGAGGAGGAAAAAAGAGGAGGAGGAGGAGGGGAGAGACGAAAAGGGGGAGAAGTAGGAAAGGAAGAGAAAGAGTAAAGAGGGAGGTTATGAAATGGATGTGAAGTACTGTAATATATATATATATATATATATATATATATGTGTGTGTGTGTGTGTGTGTGTGTGTGTGTGTGTGTGTGTGTGTGTGTGTGTGTGTGTGTGTGTGTGTGTGTGTGCGTAGAAGGCTGGAAGGTTCGAAAGAAAATGACGGGGAGAGAAAAAGAGAGAGAGAGACATTTTTCTTTTTCAGCACTGTATGTGGCGATGGGACTATCATATCCTCTCTAATATCAATTTCCCTTTGTATAATTTGATTAAATTTCTCCATATTTGAGATCACTTAATTCCTCCTCCTCTTCCCCCCCCCCCCCCCTCCTCCTCCCCCTATTTCCTCCTTCTCTCTTCCATAGGTAACGCTAGTGAAAGTGGGAGAGTAAATCCCGTAGACTTTGATGTGGCTGAGGGCGTCTGGCCTTGTTAAGTTCCATCCAGTCAGATCGGTGTCATGGGTGGACCTCCTCTTCTCTGTTTGTTGTTGTAATGGGTGTGCTCATGTATGGCATTATTGAATGAACACCTTTGCAATGGATGCCGTGTACAGGATGCGTAATGGTGATTGTAATTGGTGTGTGGGTGTATGGTCGATTTTATGGGGGGAAATATATATTGAGGAAGAATTGTGTTTTTGTATGAGATTGAGTATCATATTGTGTATCTATCAATATCTTTATCTCTGTCTATATGTATGTATGCACACACACACACACACACACACACACACACACACACACACACACACACACACACACACACACACACATACATCCCCCTCTATCCTATTCACCCCTTCATTTTTGTTTTCCATGGTCTCCTCCCTCCACCACACTCCTCCAGCCCTCCAGCCCGGCCCTCCAGCCCTCCTTCCGCCCCTGCCACCCTCGGCGCGGCCCTCGGGGAATAGCCTACGCGTTCGCCCCGTCTGTGAATGTTAAGGAGGGTTCTGATGTCGCCGACGATTCCATCCGGTCTCAATTGAATTTTAAATCTGGCAGATGCCGTCAAAACATGTGGCTTCCTTGCAATGTTGAGCAAAACTCGTTAGTTGGCTTCTTTTGTTTATTTTT
>BOPN01000909.1:133252-138252 GCA_017312705.2 Penaeus japonicus | reverse complement strand
AAGTGAATAAATTACGTCTGTGTTCGATATAGATGAAGCTTTTGTTTTCTATATCAAAGACGTCGTCTGCATCACAACAATGAGGCGACTGTAGGATCATGGGGATTGGAAGGAAGTGAGCGTGGAACGGGGGCGGGAGGCGGGTGGGGGGGGGGGGGGGTATCGGTGGAACTATATTATCCCGAGTCACCCGAGCTCGCACGCAAACAATGATGATAAGAGAGACAAAGACAATGTCGTGTACCTGGACGTAACACTGGACAAGGACAGCAGAGGATGTGGAAGAGGAAGGGGCGGGAGGTGGGGGGGGGGATGAGGGGGACCTAGATTTCGTGGAACGTTTCTACCAACATTGAAGAGCGGAGAAAGGCTTCGCTGCGGTATAAAGGCATTGTCTTTATTGCGAAGAAACGAATGGATTGCATTTTTTGTCCGGTATCCTAGGAAAGAACATATGGCCTCCGTTATTAAAAACACATCGACGTCGGAGGGAGCCATATATCATAAAGATTAAAGGGCGTACAAGTAATTGGACATTTTCCGATCGACACGCATACGCACGCAACGCGCACTCAAGCTTGCATACATCAAACCATACCACCCACAAACACACACACACACACACACACACACACACACACACACACACACACACACACACACACACACACACACACACACACACACACACACACACACACACGAGTCAACAGGTCCACTGAAGTAACATTGGAAATCAATATCAACGTAAAGGGAAAGAAAGTGAAATCTCCATAGTAAAAAATAAAGACTTTCTGTAACTGCGGATTCAAACTTTTCTGAAAGGATTCCGGAAAGGAGAAAAATGAATATAATTCCGTAGTGGGAGAAGAAAAGATTGAATATTAATCTAAAGAAACAGCACTTCATGTTCGTTTCCAGCGTGCCTTATCTGTCTTATCACGTCATGCGTACCGCACTCTTCTTTCTGTTCTGCGGCTCCTCTTTGTCACTCAGATCTCTCTCTTTCTCTTTCTCTTTCTCTCTCTTTCTCTCTCTTTCTCTCTCTCTCTCTCTCTCTCTCTCTCTCTCTCTCTCTCTCTCTCTCTCTCTCTCTCTCTCTCTCTCTCTCTCTTTCTCTCTCTCTCTCTCTCTCTTGCTTGATCGCTCGCTCTCTATCTATCTATCTATCTCTCTATGTATGTTTATGCAAATGAAGTAAGGAAAACTCACTGTGAAATAAATTAGATAGATGTTTGTCCGCTCCTACAAAAAAATATTTTGCATGTTGATGAATTATTTTTTTCCTCTCCCTCCCATTTTTTCCTCTCTATTTTTAAAACACTTAAATGAATCAATCCCCCCCCCCCTCCCATCTCCTCCTCCTCCAGCCCTGAATTTAAAAAAAAAATCAAGTGAAAGTGGAAGTGAGAGAGAGGATAGGAGAATGATGAAAAAAGGAAAGAGACGGTTGTTTTTTTCTGGTCTTAAAGGAAGGGAGGAAGGAAGCGGGAGGGAGGAGCGATCGGGCGGGTGAGGGGAAAAATCCATTTACTCTTCAATTTCACACCACCGAAATCTCCGCCCGTCCACCTCTCCATCGTAATTGAAGGACACTCGGTCAGAAGGAAAGGATGGAGGGGCCGGATTTATAGATAACAAAGCGATAAACATAAAAAAAAATAAAAAAAATATAGGAGAGGAAGAAAGCTTCGCGTGTAGGTCACATCTGTATGAGCAGGATGTAGAAACGTGACATGGACAGAGGGTGTACGTGTAGTGTAGGTCACAAGAATATAAGAAGGATGAAGAAAGTGGAAATGAACAGAAGATTTAAGTGTAGGTTACACGGGACGAAAAAGAGGGAAATGAACAGTAAGATTCGCGCAGTGTAGGTCACTTGGGAAAATGCAGGATGAAGAAAAGAAATGAACAGACGCTTTGCGTGTAGGTCATAAGGGAATTAATAAAATTGAAGGAGAGGCAAGAGAACAGATAGACTTGTTGAAAGCGTCTGGAGAGAGGAAAACGTTTGAAAAAATGCCCCTCTGTGCTATGTTTCGACGTTCCAGCTTTCTTAAAAATCCTAGAAGCAGAAGTTTTTTTTTATTGTGTGCAAACTTCGTAAACCTTCCTGGACTCAGAAGGAAAGTCAAACGCACATTTATTTGTTTCTGGATTAAAGATATATTTACAATGGATTTTTTCCTCACAATTTTTTCTTTTATTTCCACGTCTTACGTCTTTATGTTTTCTATGTCTTTCTTATCTTTTTTCTTTCTCTTTGTTCTTGTTTTTTATTTGGATGTCGTTGTGTCTGTGAATTAGTCTTTAAGGTATTTCAGTCAGTTGAACAAATCGATTTTCAGATTTTGGTAATAGAAACAAAGGTCAAACAATCGTCTTTTTTTAAGAGGGGGAGGGGGGGGGTCCTCCCTCGGGATCGTTTCTCCCTCCCTACCTCCTTCATTGCCTTGACCTTGACCTTGTCCTTTGCTTTGTTGATACCTTTTGCTTTTCCTCCCTTCAGTAAGTGAGTTTATTTTACCCAACTTTTTTCACTTCTTTCTTTTTCTCTTTTTTTCGACGAAGCATTAATCTTGTTTATTTGTTTATCGTATTGCTTTATTGTTTCTCTCTTCTGCTCGCTTCCGGTGCATACTCGTTTTCTCAATTCTGCTTTGTTATAGCTCTTGTGTGTATTGTTTTAACCCTACTATTGTGTGTGTGTTTGTGTTTTGTTTTGTGTGTGTGTATGTGAGTGTGTGTCTATATCTATCTATCTGTTTATCTATCTATCTATCTATCTATCTATCTATCTATCTACCTACTGTATCTACACACACACACACACACACACACACACACACACACACACACACACACACACACACACACACACACACACACACACACACACACACACACACACCCACACACCACACACACACACACACACACTCTCACACACATACGCTTACGCACACACACACACACACACACACACACACACACACACACACACACACACACACACACACACACATATATATATATATATATATATATATATATATATATATATATATATATATATATATATATGTGTGCAACAAGAAGTGAATAAATCAACCGGTCAGACTACTATTTATTACCTCTTTCGAGTAATGTGAGAAGTGCTTACAATGAGTGACAACTGACAATATATATATATATATATATATATACATACATACATACACACACCAATTCCTTGTTCCACTGACGCCCCCCACCCTCTTCCCTCTCTTTTCCCCCACCACTCCATCCCCCACCCCCACCCCCACTCCGTCGTCGTCGTGGTCTCTTAATGTCGCTTTCCATCTCTCGTTCGCCGCGCCTCTCTTTCGTTTTCGAGACGTGGCGTCGACGTGCGGGTGTGCGGGCGCGGCCATGGTCCCCCTCCCCCTGGCAAGGTCGCTGGATTAAGGAGGACTCGTCTTTCTCCCGTGCGTCTCTTTCTCCCGTGCGTCCCTTGCCTCCTCGTCCTGCTCTTCTCCCCTTTCCCTGTTTATACATCACTCTCTTGCCCTGTTCCTCCCTGTCTCTCTTTCTATATTGCCCTCTTGCCTTGCCCTGTCCTCTTTTTCTTTCCCTGTTGCCGTCTTATCCTGCTCTTCTCTTTGCCATCTCTCCCCATTCATCTCTTGTCCTCCACCTCCTCCACCTCCTCCTCGTCGTCGTCCTCCTCCTCCTCCTCCTCCTCCTCCTCCTCCTCCTCCTCCGTTCCCCCTTTGCCTCCTCCTCATGCAATTCCATCTCCCTCTTCCTTTTCATCATTCTCAGCTTATTTTTCCCCTTTTCTCTTTTTTCAAGTCTCATTCGCACCCCTCCTCGTCCATTTGGTCACTGCATTTTTCCTCTCTTGACCTTTTGCTTATCAACGCTTACCCTTTTCTTCGCTCTTCCTGACTTCAAGGGAAAACGAAAAAGAAAATTACGAACGTCATCCTAAATGATAATTATATTAATGGTAATGATAGTGATGGTAATAATGACAATGATGATGATGATGATGATATTAATAATGATGATAATAGTAATAACGATAATGATGATAATAACGATAATGAAGAAAAATAAAACGAAGCAAATATATTTGACTACTGCAGAGAAGGGATCGTGTCAAGAGAATGAGGTGACGTCACGCGGTCCATGGCTTGCAATGAAGGAATTAAGAGATCTTTTTCAAGACGTTTAAGAAGACCAATTGGCAAAGTTTCTTGATAATGCCAAGTGACAAAAAATGAATTGGAAGTGTGAGAACAGCAAGAAAAGCGAGCGTGAATCTGATGAATGGTGATTGGCAAGGGCGGGAACGGGAAATGGAAAAGCAAGCAGGACAAGAAAGAGAGGGTAGAGGGGGGAAAGTGGGCGAGGGAATGGCGTGTGTCTACAGCGGAGGCCGTCATCAGAACCCTCAATTTGCTATGGAGTTGAATTCGATTACATCCCCTCTTCTCCCCTCTCACCTATCCTACGCCACCGCTCGCTAGTTAATCTCATTACCACAACAATTATATGAGATCCAGGTCTTAGCCTCCTCGGGGTTCTTCTGAGTGCCTCCTAGACCCTGCCTCTGCGCCTTCCTCCGCCAGTCAATACTCAAGCAAGCGATAACTGTGATCACTCAGAGGGCACCTTGAGACGATGACGCATTTGCCTCGTCTGTAGGACTCGGCAGGGAGGCAGCTGTTCTCGTTATGACTCTCTCTGCCATGATAATTGCGGATTCTCTTTCTTTCTTTCTTTCCATCCTCTCTCTCTCTCTCTCTCTCTCTCTCTTCATATCTCCCTCCTTCTCCTTCTCTTCCCCTTTCCCTTTCGCTCTTTCTTTCCCTCCTCCCCAACAAACACGGATGAATACAAGCACATATACCCAAGGGTTATTAACACCCTTATGCACGCTCAACACACAACTTTCATCCTAGCACAGAAGCATTTTCTCCGGTCTCACATAATACCCAGCGACCGCTAATTAG
>BOPN01000909.1:118252-123252 GCA_017312705.2 Penaeus japonicus | reverse complement strand
ATTCTAAAAGAGATGAGAGTTAGCGAGATATTTTGAGGCGAAAAAGTGGAAATTGGATAAGAGGAACATAGTCAAGGAAAGAGGGGAGATGGAAAGAGCAAAACTGAGTTAGATGAAAATAGAAAAAGGGGGAAGGCGGAAGATACCGGGAGTGGAAATTTTATAAGGAGGTAACTAGGGTTCAGATATGACGGAAATCATTGATTTATTCTTCTTGACAACTTCTAGCAAAAGAACTGCGTCCTCATTGTGATGCAAGCATTCGTGCGTACGTGCGTGTGCGTGTGCGTGTGCGTGTGCGTGTGCGTGTGCGTGTGCGTGTGTGTGTGTGTGTGTGTGTGTGTGTGTGTGTGTGTGTGTGTGTGAGTCTAAAAATATGTTTGTATTCAACAGGATAATGTACCATAAATGATATTCATCCACATCTCAATAATATCGTACTCGGGCTATCATAGTCTCGACTTGAGGGAAGTCACAATCGGATAGAGAGAGAGAGAGAGAGAGAGAGAGAGAGAGAGAGAGAGAGAGAGAGAGAGAGAGAGAGAGAGAGAGCGAGAGCGAGAGCGAGAGTGAGAGAAAGAGAGAGAGAGACGTAGACTCACTGAATGTGACAAACAAAGAGAGAAGGAGAAAGCGACACTGATGTTATTGATGACAACCCACATAGGCAAATCAAGCACCCTCCGCCACAAATTGAACTCGCCTCGTTTAGCGTGGCGAGAAAGAGTGGGAGTAAGAAGGCATAGGGAGTGGAGGAGGGGGAGGGGGAGGGGGAGGGGGAGGGGGGGACGGCGAGAGGGATATTAGAGCCTAACCAAATTTTGAAGCAAGGTTCTGGATATACGAAAAAGAAAAAAACTAAGATTATGGAACAAAAGTTAAAGAAAAAATGCAGTGAAAATATTGCACAAAACATAGATGTTTCTCCTTCATCTTTTGGGAGTTCTTCTTTCTTCATTTAGGCTTTATTTCCATCTAGGTTGGCCCGTTGCTTGTGTGCCGAGACGACTAGAAAATGGAGAGAGGGAAGAGAGAGAGGGAAGAGAGAGAAGGAAGAGAGAGAAGGAAGAGAGAGAAGGAAGAGAGAGAGGGGAGAGAGAGAGGGAAGAGAGAGAGGGAAGAGAGAGAGGGAAGAGAGAGAGGGAAGAGAGAGAGAGAGAGAGAGAGAGAGAGAGAGAGAGAGAGAGAGAGAGAGAGAGAGAGAGAGAGAGAGAGAGCAACAGAAAGCGAACGTTTTTAACAAACGTACGTCCAATTTTTGCTTAACGCTAACCTTTAACCTATACAAACACGGCGCACAGGAGCGTCAGCTGTCGTCAGCTGTAAACAAAGACCAGTCCCTGATCCGAAGAGTTTTAGGCGTCACTACTACATCCGAGTCAGACAGTGAAATGAACGACTCATCTCGTGATACGGCTCTGAAGACAGCGCACCCTCCTCCTCCCCTCCTCCCCATATTGCCACCTGGGGGAGAGGGCGTGTAGGCGGAGGCGCTAACCGCTGGTGACGCTGAGCTGTCGTCTCCGCGGTGGCACTCGAGCCTGACGCCACTCGGATGGAAGATGATGATGCTGATGGCTGCGTATTAAGTGGAAATGAAGCTGTTATTACGTTGATAAAGCCGAGGTTAAACACAATAGCTAAGCGGATTGCACACACACAGATGTGTGTGTGTCTTTAACTATGTATATATGTATATATGTATATATATATATATATATGTGTGTGTGTGTGTGTGTGTGTGTGTGTGTGTGTGTGTGTGTGTGTGTGTGTGTGTGTGTGTGTGTATGTGTTAATTAAGAGAGAGATCTGTGTGTGATCCTATATCAATAAACGTATGTATAAATGCATCTCTATGAGTTTGTGTGTATGCGAGTATGCGCGCGCGCGTTATGTGCGTATGTATGTGCGCGCGCCGTGGGTTTATGCATGTGGATATGAAATCTTCATCAATACGGCAACGGAAGCGCTGGCGTCCCTTTGAATTTTTCCTAGACTCCCGGTAATGATTAGAGCTTCCCACATAGAGCTGTCAGACTCGGTACTGATATCCAATATCACACTTCCTCTGCCATGAGAGTTCAGGTCAGGAAAGAAGGGGGAAAGGACGACATCGAAAACCGATCTTTGTGTAAAAATGCTGGAATGAAAGTAGGTCAGGACGAAGAGGAGGAGAAGGATGAATGGGAAGGATGAAGCGAAAGAAAGCGAAGGAGGTGAAGGAAGAGAGAAAGAGGAGGAAAAGGAAGTGAGAAAAAGGAGGGAAGGGATAAAGAGGAGTAGAGAGAAGTGAAGAGAGGGAACAGAGAAGGAGGAGGAAAGGGAAGAGAAAAAGAGGAGGAAAGGAAAGAGAGAAAATGGAGCAAAGGGAAGAGCGAAAGAAGAGGAAAGAGAAGAAAGAGAGAGCAGGAAAGGGAAGAGAGAAAGAGGAGGAAAGGACAGAGAAGAAAGGGGGAAATAAGAGAGGGAAATAGAGAAATAGGAAGAGAGGCAAGAAAGAAAGAGGAGAAAGTGGGAAGAGAGAAAGAAGATGAGGGGGAAAGAGAGAAAGAGGGGAGATTGGAAGAGAGAAAGAAAGAGAAGGAGAGAGAAGAGAGAAGGGTACACTTCCCTTTCCTTACGCAGCCAGTCTCTTGGGCTGGACTTGTGTTTTCTCCTAATGCGTGCCTGTAAAGCTTGACTTTTTCTGGATGCTGCGTGTCCCTTAAGCTCCCCGTTGCCTTTGTGCACTGGAGGGCCAAGCTTACTTTTCCTTTCTCGGCATTTGCTAGGGCTAAACTCCCCATAATACCTTGTTATTGATTATATATAGATTGGTATCCCCAGTATTGTGCCAAGCTTACGCCGAAAAAGATATGACAGAATAGACTTCTTCTTTTTTACCAAAGAAGAGCCGACATAGTTCAGGAGTACAACTATGGAAATTTGTTCTTCCCCCTTTAATGCAAATCAATATTGCAACTCCAAAACTTCACGGAAACTATTCACGCACAAACGTTGGTCTCTCTGGGTTCAATTACCAGTAAAGATATAGATTCTGAAGTCCGTTATGGTCTCTCTTTATGTCCATGGATGCCCCATATCCTCTCTCGCCAACCCACAACCTTTCCCTGACACCGATCGTTGCAACCCTGCCAACTTAGGGCAGCCGTCGCCAGCCGCAGAGCGACGTCCGCGGGAGAGGGGGTGTTCGAACTTATATGTGTATATATATATATATATATATATATATATATATATATATATATATATATATATATATATATATATGCGACCCCCCTATTCTTATAGCTGTGTGTGTGTGTGTGTGTGTGTGTGTGTGTGTGTTTGCGTGTGTGTATTAGTATAAAGGCTTTATTTACGCCCAATCAACTTCTTACTCTCGATGGCTAAATCGGTAAGCACAAGGGAATCTAATCATGTGATGCTGAGGTTGATCTCGTAATGGACATTCTCTGTTACATCGATCCGTGATACTGTGACTCTGAAAACAAATATTGTGGCACGATAAAAAAAAAAAAAAAAAAAAAAAAAAAAAAAAAAAAAACGTAATTTTGACGCTCAAAGGATAGCTATTTTGTGTGAAATAGTATTCGAGCAACTATCGTTTAGCCTTCTCTCCCTTTTCTATTTGTTCTCTTTCCTACCTCTGCGTACTTACACATTCTCTCCTATGTTCTACTCTCATCTTCCCTCATGTCCACTTCTCCTTCTTTCTGTCTTCCCCTCCTCTCTCTTCTGTTCTCTCCTCTCTTTGCCTCTCCTTTCCCACCCCTCTAAAGGACCGATTCAGGGAAGCTAGACGGTAACTTTAGGGGGATGTTAGCGTTGTGGCACCACGAAATGTGAAAAACTTTCGATTTGGAATTAAAGTTTGTTGCTTTTGTATGCTTTCTATCAAAACTCGTAAATGCACAAAGGTTATTTTCAAGATTAAATTCTCTTTCGTCGACTTTTCATGAACTGTTTGGGAAAAACCTTTGTCGGAGAAATGACAACAGGAAACACTAGAAACGACGCGACTTTTAGTCTCAAGTGAAGGTCCATTCAGAAAGCCGACGAAGAAAATTTTTGAAATGGCGAGGCATATCCGACTTGGCACTCATTTGAACTGATATACACGACGATAATCTACATTATACACGAAAGTATAGCCAGTTTATAGTCAGCGAACCTCGAAGTTTCAGCATAAGTACCTTCCAGCAACGACTTGTCCAACGAAGTGGCTCGGTTGTTGATCCCGGGCCTGTAGCCTTCCGAGGACATTTATGTACAATTAGAGCCCAGGAACAGGAAGAGTGGCGGGTAGAAAGAAGGGGGAAGTGGAGGCATGAATAAACAGAAAGGAAGAAATAGAAGCGAATATCTTAAGGCCGAGAGAGCACTCGCGACTTCATTTACATTCACAGCTCTGATGATGGGCGTGAATAGCGTATAGGCTTCACAAGAACATTCTTGGGCATAGATTCAGCTTGCGGCGCACCTCATGACTGGTTGAGTGTGATTCCGTCCGTATATGTGTGTGTGTGTGTGTGTGTGTGTGTGTGTGTGTGTGTGTGTGTGTGTGTGTGTGTGTGTGTGTGTGTGTGTGTGTGTGTGTGTGTGTGTGTGTGTTCGTACGCTCTGAGTGTTGACACAGGCATGATGTCGTTTCCAAGTCACGTTTTTTGTTTTTGTCGGTGAGATGGATGTTGGTTCAGAACTGGTATCGAGTGTTAGTGTATTCTGGCTTCCAGTGTATGCTTAAAACAAGTGTATTGTGCGTGGGAAGCGAGTATGTATGAGAACATAAGGGTATAGCTTCACACTGTCACACTTCACGCATTCCTCGCAAGAATGCGCTAAGTGCCCTGTCCATACTCAGTGAGCCGGAGAGAGCAGGCTGTGTTACAGGAGAGAGTGGCATCAGAAGTCTTAACAGCCCGGCCGCAGGCACCGCTTTACATACCCTTCGGGAGCTGTAAATACAGCTTACATTAGGTAAATACGACGTGAATAGG
>BOPN01000909.1:93252-105752 GCA_017312705.2 Penaeus japonicus | reverse complement strand
GAATAGACGCGCTGGTATCTGACGTCTTGCGAAATCGTATGCATTGCAGCTCATGCTTGCTTGTTTAGCCATGCATACACTTTCACAAACGTTTGCTCTCTTTGTCGTCGTCTTTCTCCTCCACCTGTCCTCCTCTTCGCTTAGACTACTGACCCCCCCCCCCCCCGCCTTTATTCTGTATCCGACCGTGAATTCAGGTAAGCCGTATCTCGAATATCTTACAAGGATAGAAACCCTATACCAGAAAGGTCACGTTCCAGCGTTTCGGGTTCTGATTCTCGCTCTTGGTGGTATTTCAGCGAGGTGATAACATAGGTCATCTCCGCGGGTGTGTGGGAGCGTAGACCTGCACTCAGGTGTTCCGCTCGGCTGAAGCATCTGTTGTGCTTTATCCCTACGCAACTCGCAATTTTTTTTTTTTTTTTTTTATCTTGGCCCTCGGGGCGTTCGGGGAGTAGGGCGGCATCCGTGGCGTCAGAGGACACCGTTGGGGTGGAACCGTATGCGTCACGGGCCGCCGGTGACGTGACGCAGGGGGGGGTAGAGGCACATCGTTAGGCGAGGGTCCGAGATACGGGAGACACGTCACGCCAAGATTTACGGCGGAGAAGGAAGGAGGGAGGCTTCCTTGGGGATCTTTAAGGAGGTCGCTCGGGAGATTTCGAGTGAAGTGGACAAATTATGGTGAAGCAGCTGAGATGCCGCCATGTATTTAACATGTGATCAGATTAATGGTGGGCCGGCGAAGCCAGTATATCATTATTATGCCTAACAGCAAATATGAGGGGGGGTTTTACAGTGAGAGTGTATTATTTGGGAATTAAGACGAGGTGTACGATTTTATTCCATGAGTAGAGTTCTCCTCTCTTTTTTACTTTGTAGATATGCTAAACTCCGGCATTTCCTTCACTTCTTGTTGATGGCTATTTGAATCCTCCCTTTCCTCTGACATGAGTCTCTTTCCTCCTCAGGACCTCCACTGCCGCCGGTGCTGCACGGCTACAGCGAAGGCTCGGGCATCCGAGTGGGTAGCCAGCAGCGCATTATGTGCGTCTCAAGGGGCGGCAACCCCCCAGCGCACCTGCAATGGTACCGCGACGGCCAGAAGATCCCTTCCAGAAAGCACAGCATCGACGACGTCAGCTCGGCCGAGATCGAGATCGTGGCAGAGCCTCAGGACAACGGGGCGCAGTACCGCTGCGAGGCGCACAACAGCGCAGCCTCGTCGCCCGTCAGCGTCTCTACGACGCTTGTCGTATTCTTCCCGCCGGAGACCGTCAAGGTGAGGACCTTACATGCATTCATGCGTAATTACATGTTTGCATGCATCACACACACACAGACGTAGATACATGCATTACGCTCGCACATATAGTGTGTGCGCATACATACTTACATGCACATATATCTAAGGACATTCTTTTCACTTCCTTCACAGCATATTAGCAAAGTCATGACCAGCCCTTCCTCCCCTTTCAGATCAGCCAGAGTCCTCGGCGCCTGAGTGCGGGCAGCCAGGCCATCCTCACCTGCGAGTCAGGTCCCTCCAACCCGGCCGCCACCATCACCTGGTTAAGGGGCGACTACAGGATGACAGGTCGCCTTCAGGAGACCTCTTCCAGCCTTAATGGAGGTCAGTAATGGAGGCCCTAAAGGTTTCCGATAGCGGACCTGTCCTCTGCGTAAGCTGCGGACATAAGAACGCGCTACCGCCTTGTGTGCCAAGAAACAAAGCGGGGATTGGCCTTTCATTCTCCGATCCTCACATATGAAATAGAAGCATACATTACGAATAGGGTATATGCTTATAATAAAGCACAACATTTAATGGGGGTAAATTGTTGTGGGTCAAAACAACCCCCCCTCTCTCTCTCTCTCTCTCTCTCTCTCTCTCTCTCTCTCTCTCTCTCTCTCTCTCTCTCTCTCTCTCTCTCTCTCTTCCTCCCTCCCTCTCTCTCCTCACTGACCATGTCCTCCCTTTTCATTTTTTCTTTTTTTCATTCCTCCTCTCCTTATCTACATTGGTTTATCTCTGTGTGAAGAACCCGTTTTCGTTGTAATAATGTTTTCTTTGTCTTTCAGGCACACGCGTGACGAATGTGTTAGCGCTCAACCTGACAGCTGCCGACGATGGCCTCACCTACTCGTGCCAAGCGAAAAACACCGCCCTGCAAAAAGATGTCACGCAATCTGTCACTCTCCACGTCAATTGTAAGTACCCCTAGAAATGTATTTCCTGCCAGGTATAGTGTACTCGCGCTAGCTGCACTGCTGTGGTGAAAAGTTTAATCATGTTAATTGCAATTTGTCTACCGGATTTGAGGTACATTGTGAAAGAATCCAAAGGAAGATGCAGGAGGAGAGGCGTTTTTGAGGGGGGAAATGTGGGGAACGACTTCTATTCCTCGGCGTGATCATCAAACCTCAAAAATGTTTGCGAGCAATTTTTGTCAGAAGTCAAGGCCAGTCCACCGGAAGGCACGTGATATCCAGGAAGTTTGGAAATATTATGAAATTAGAGTGCTCTAGTTATGGAGCTTTGATAAAACCCTGCAAAAAACAGCTACGCGTAAAGATCAGTTATCATAGGTCTCCATTTCCTCTGGCGTGATCAGGACTGCCAGCTAGGCTTTTCGAGGCGCACAACTTACAAACAACCGGAGGCCTGTGAGTGCTAAAGCCAATTTAAATGTAAAGTGGGTAATTGCAGCTTGTTTCAGATGCGAGCCATCATAGATTGGCAAGAGCCTGGGACCTCCGTCGTCATCCAAGCATTTCCTATTCATCTCCCGAGAATCCGAGACTGAGTGTGCGTTAAAAAGTAATGAACGCTTCTATGCCCCGCCTGGAATCTAGCGCACTCCTTGGTAATGCTAATGTATTCACCTACATTGCACTCAGAACTTAAGCCAAAATTAAAAAGGATTTTTTCGTATGTGAATATCAGTGAAAGGAGCGAGGGTATCTCGCGTAGGAACCAGATATTCAAATGAAAGTAGTATTGCGCTAATTAGCATAATATTTACGGTTTTCACGACGCACTCGATTAAACTCCAAAATTCTCCTCAACCCGCGATGATAACGTTGCTTATTTGTCGGTACTGCTGTCCTTCTCGTGGGCGTGTAGCAGTTACGACCTCCCATTCCTGGGGCTCCGCTGGGTTCGCTCTTCCCCGGCTGCCACGCCCGCTGAGTTCGTTTGCTTTACGACAATGGCAAGTTGTGCGCGAGCGTCACTTTTGCCTCAGAAGGCGACCCCGAAACGCTCGTCCTCGCGTTTTTATAAAGTGGCTCATGAGGCGTTGCCAGGGTGATCGAAGTGTCCCTCCGCCTGCTTCATGCACCAAGGGCCAAGTCCGCGAGACGTTTCCTCCTGGAGTCAAAATAATTAGAGTGTCCGAGCGAAAGAAGACATGAAATTCCTTCTCGGCTCCGGGCGTCGGAAATGGCAACGTGGCCTTAATATAGACAACCACAAACTTCCCGGTGTCTGGAGAGGTTAGATAAAAAAAAAGGTTCCTTAGGCAGAGGGAAGAAAATGTTGAGAGAAAAATATTTAGGAGTGATTATTAAACAAAATATAACCGAAAGACGCTGATCACATACTCCTTTTTTCACGCGCACAAGGTGAATTCGCCCTTATTGTAATTATCCGCGATTTTGCTCCTTGAGAATAATGATGGCGGGGAGGGTTCTACGGCGGCGCTGTGTCAGGGATCAGGAGGGATTACGGCCACAAAAAAACATCGTTGTTACCACGGTGATTTATGGGGGATTATTCTCCAGTGTCACAGTACCAATTTTCACTATGGCGTTCCCCTCTCCGTTGCCAATATTCGCATTCCACTTTTTTGTTTTTATTACACAGCCGGCGCGTTAAATTCACCGCCGTTTCCGACCTGGAAAGTGTGATCATGGAGGGAAGAGAGAGATTATCGTCGTCTCGGCAATTTTCCTTCGTCCCCCCTTCGTGTGTGAGGTTCAAGGAAAATGGGACGCCATCACCTTGAAATTTTCTTGTAGCTGCGGTAAATGTCCTCTTGCTAAGAAAGTCGTATGTCGGTAGGTCCCTTTTGTGTCTTGCCCTCCACGCTGAGCATATGGAATATGACCCTTGCGCATTGGATCGTAAGAGCCATACTTGCTGTCACTTTCAATGGGTCGAGATCGCTCCCTTGTCTTTCACCTCATCATATCTGTCAAGATAAAGGATAACATTAATGGACCGTTTAAATAATAAACTACCGAATCCACCTTTAAAACTAGATTGTGAAGAATTTTCCCTCCTTCCAAATGTTATATACATACACCAGAAGATATGACCTTTACAGTTCACTTAGAGTGTTACAAAACTCTCGAAAAGGGTCTCTATGGAAGGAAGTGCAAGGATGAATATTTTAAGCATGGAGAACCAGGCTGCCAAGGACAGGTGGGGCAAGGCAGTGTGGGGCCTCCGGGCGAAGGCGACCGATAAATCTTTACAATTCTGCGGCAACTAAAATGGAAAATGATTTAAAGGCTGGTGCTCTTCAGATGGTGAAGTATGGCCTTAAAGTGTTATTCATTTTCTTATTAACGCAGTGTCCTTTCCTTTGCGGTAGTTATTCCTTTTCCATGTGTAAGTATATGTATTAGTAGGTTCATGTGTGTATTTGTAAATACGTACACAGATATTTTTAAATTTCACACACGCACGCGCGCGCGCTCACATTTACATGTATACGTATATGTATTTATATATATATATATATATATATATATATATATATATAAGTCTATATAATAATAATAATGATTATAATAATAATAATATACATAGCACATATATTGTACATTATTACAATTCTATATAAATAGGGGACTTTTATTTATAGAATACTACATACAAAGTAAGGAGCGTAAATGAAGTCACTCTTAAATGAAACAGTGACTGGATCTGTGCATGGAAATACTTCAGTGATCATAAGTTACATATGAAGCATGACACAACGTATTTTACGAAGATGACAGTAAAGTCAGCAGTTCGAACTCAAGATGGTCGCCTTTGTAACGTTTCCTGTCACTTCAGCCACTCGCCAGTTCAATGTTAATGGCACTTTTTGGCGAAAATTCCGTGTATTACGATCTCTAGCTGATATCACTTCCTGCGTGTAAACACCAAACCCTGCGGCGGTGCAGGAGTGTAAGGCTACCCCGAGAATAGAAATGACGCCTCTGTGTCTGGCAACAGTAGGGACTCTGATGGTCTCGGCGATATCCGCACTTGAATCCACACGATCCTACAGCATCTTCTGAATTTAATCTAGATGGAATATTAACACAGCCGAACGGACAGACGGGGTCGTCCGTTCGGACAGACGCTGTAATCTGGAGCGAGTCGAAACACAGTGGAACGTTTTCCCGCCGGAGGAAGCCTAGAAGTGCCCTCCTACTGCCACCAGTGTTGCCAACCCCGCGTCCAACATTTTCCCCTTATAAGTCTCCCCCATTGTTATGGCGAAAACTGTAAAATGCATCGCGCCGCAAGTTGAACTTAGCGCCTCATTAGGACTGGAGAGCGAGATCGGCTGTCTGCATCTGAGGAGAAGGGCGGGAAAGCCGCGGCGAAGTGGAATCGCCAGAGCGAGCGATTAGGCGGAGTCGAAGGGGATTACACGATGCGTCCGTGATCTTGACCTCGGTGTGGCGGGGTCAAGAAGGCATCACGAAAACTCGAACAATTAGTTGTTGCAGCCACTGAACTATATACCTGCAGCCACGAGGGTGGCGTGAGTTCATGATTTTCTGCGCCAACAGGTACCGTTTTCAAGTATGTTACACTCCTACAGTAAAAAATTCGAGACTGTGAAATCGGCATACTTTAACGAAAACACATACACACACACACGATATATGTATATATATATATATATATATATATATATATATATATATATATATATATATATATATTTATATATATATACATATTTGTGTGTGTATATATGTATATATGCATATACATATGCATATGCATATAGGTATACATATACATATAGATACTCATACATATACACAAATATACCTACATATATATGTATATGTATATATATATATTTATATATACATATATACATATATATATATATAAAGTATATATAGATATATAAATATGTATATACACACACACACACACACACACACACACACACACACACACACACACACACACACACATATATATATATATATATATATATATATATATATATATATATATATATATATATATATATATATATATATATATATATAGATATAGAGAGAGAGAGAGAGAGAGAGAGAGAGAGAGAGAGAGAGAGAGAGAGAGAGAGAGAGAGAGAGAGAGAGAGAGAGAGAGATCCAGACGCTGCTGTACTTGTCATCACCAGCACTGACTAGGAAAGGGTCCGCGTGCATACTCTGTTGCACATAGAGACCCTTTCGCCCCAAAGCGGCCACATGCGCCCTGCCGCGTCCACGCCAGAATTCGCTCAGGAGCGCATTTGCACACAGTGCGTAACTTACGCTTGCCTCCGCGTCGGTCAGTGTCTGGTAAGAATATTTCCCCCCCGGGCAATGCTCGCCTTCGCGTCCCCCCCCCCCCCCCCCCCCCCCCCCCCCCCCCCCCCCCGCCCCGATCGCAGGTGTGCAGAAGCCCCGGTGTCCTGGCGTGAATTCAGTCGATCAGTCACCGCCTGGGTTAACAAAGTCTACATGACAGCCTGAACAAACGGAGGGCGCTACAAGGACTGGATTTCACACCTCGGGATTACATGGAAGGCTGGCTTGGCCATTGCAAAATACGCGAAAGAAAGAGAGAAAGAAGTTAATCAGTACAGAAACTTATTATCACTGGCGTGTAAAAATCAGTCCAAGATCACATGCTTACTAATCCAGCCTTAATATTCCTCCGATGGGTCACACCCTCCCAACCAAAAAGTACGCTGTACCTGTCGAGCAGTATTGTAGGTGTGTACATTCTACCTGTCTGGCGGTGTGTTGGGTGTGTACACTTTCCAAGGCCAAGGCTAAGCGAACGGGGGAAGGGAGAGGGGGGGAGGGGGAGGGGGAGAGGAAGGGCGAGGGGGAGCGGGAGTCGATGTTGCCTTATGATGAACGTTTTCGGTGGAATGTTTAAGAGCAAGATGAACAAAAGTTATTACAGATAAGGATGAATTATAGTATATTTCGAGGAACTATATTGCTTATCACTTCCGCCGGGACGTGGCAGAATAATGAATACATAAATTCAAATTATTGTTTCTCGGCAACCATTATACGCAGCTCTAAACCGCATTTGTCTTTGCTATCGATATCCCCACATTATAACCAAGTTATACAAACCTTATGAGAAAAAAGGAGGTCCATATCCTTTTCGCCACTCTCTTTGTTTTTTAGTTCAAGGAATATACCCGAAAATGAGCTGTCAAGCGAATGGCAACACTGCGATGGCTGCAACCCCGGTTACATCGCTCGCGGTCAACCTATTGTTTCCCTCCATTTAGCCGATAGCTGTAGTTTCATTGATTTCATGTCAATATCATTTACAATTTAAACTCCTATCGGTTATGGGAAAAAGATGAAAATTGTTTCACTAGCAGGGAATTACGAGGCCTTGGGACCTGCGTCTGGACGGGAGCGGAGCGGGGGCTTGCGGCGAGACGGGGCAGGGAGGTAAAGGTGAAGACAAAGCTACTGTTGTCGCCGCCGCCCACAGATGGCGGTGTGGGTGCTGCAGGCGGCCGCGACCGGGGTCATCGAGCTCATGCCCGCTCGCGAACATCTGCACAGTCTGAGGTGTCGATGCAACGCCTAATAAAATCATACTGAACTTGGAAAGACGAAGAACTGGTTGTTGCCGAGGGCTTGAGCGGCCACCTAGACATCGTGCTGAGTTCTCTTAACGTAAACAAGAATGCCGGTGGAGTGTTTTGTTGGTCGGAGAAATGTAAATGCGGAGTGTGTGACTGCAGTATGGAGCAGTGTGACGAGTTTTTGATTAGAGTTATGATTGCACGAGGTCTGGTTGCCGAGGCTGGGAAGTAGAAATTGGTCCTGGAATAATAGTTATTTTTATATGCTATATAATACATATGTATATATATATGTGTGTGTGTATATATGTGTGTATGTATATATATATATATATATATATATATATATATATATATATATATATATATTATATATATATATTATATATATTATATATATATATGTATATATATATATATATATATATATATATATATATATATATATTATATATATATATATATTATATATATTATATATATATATATATATATATATATATATATATATATATATATATTTATATATATATTATATATATATATTATATATATTATATATATAATGTATATATATATATATATATATATATATATATATATATATATATATATATATATATATATATATATATATATATATATATACACATATATACATTTATATGTGTGTGTGTGTGTGTGTGTGTGTATTTGTGTTTTTTTTTTTTTTTTTTTTTTTTTTTTTTTTTTTTTTTTTGGTTTCTGTCTATCTATGTAGATTATATACATATATACACAAAGGCAAACACAAACTCGCTCACATAAACGAACATTCGGAATACAAACAAATACGCTGCACGTGTACTATGCCTAACATTGCGGGGAATCAACATATTTGCACACTTGCGAGCCTTGGCGAGTGGTCCTTCAAAGACAGCGAAAAGAGTACGGAGACAAAAGCGCCGAATTAAGCTGTGCGGCCGCTAATAAGATTCCAGGAAGGAGAGTCCCAGCCCCTTCCGTGAAGAGGGAAGATGCGCCACAAACAGGAGGGGGAACCTGACCCTGCCATGTAGAATTGGAGATGCTGTGCAGTCAGTGATTTAGTTGCCAAGGTGATGTTGAAAAGGAAAGTTGATGGCTGCTCTATCTGTGAATCGAAAGGCCATATTGCTTTACAATTTCCATCCATTGGTTATTTGTTGTTTTACAGCTTTATTGAGTATGAAACTATATTGTATTATCGACCTCATAGTTATTTGAAGACTCATGCTCAAGTGTGGTTCCAAGAACTTACGATTAATGAATAGCTACAACAACACTGAACATAAAACAGTAGATCATGAATACCACATACCACATAAATACCAAATCCAGAATAGAAAACTGAGGCGGTGTGTGTGTGTGTGTGCGTCTACAATATATTTGAATAGTGTGAGTGACTTAGATTTCAGACCCAGCCAATAAATCCAAGTTCCCGGGCCAGCCACACTCCTGCGGCCTCAACTCGACCACAATTGTGCGTAATAACATTTATATCGAAATAAATCTAAATCGCAAGTTGTTCCAACTAACCGCATCCACTCGGTCACACATTCGAGATTTTGCTCTATACACACGCATACACACATACACGCCCGCGCGCGCACACACACACACACACACACACACACACACACACACACACACACACACACACACACACACACACACACACACACACACACACACACACACACACACACACACACACACATATATACACACAACTATATAAACGACTGATTCTGTAAGTGCGATCGGCTCAAAACACACGACTTGTGAGTGCAATTTGTGTATATGTGTGTGTGTGTGTGTGTGTGTGTGTGTCTGTGTGTCTAAACAAAATCCCAACGACGTTAGCACGCAGCATTGTGGCGTCGGAATGCAGTGCATCTCAAGAAAGAGTGGGCTATTTTCCTTCCCTCGAGCTCCAGCACGTGACCCTCGAGGGGAAACTCCTCACAATTGAGGTTCCTGTGGCTGCCTGTTCCCCGGATCAGCCTCCTGGGTATGGCTGTGAATATATTGGTTTTGTTCCCCGTCAGTTCCAGCGAGCTTCTTTCCCGGCCGTTTTGTTTGCTCTCTTCCCGAGCGCCGAGTGTCGCTGGCCCCATTGTAGAGCGCCTCCTGTGCTGAGCGCCAGTTTGCAGGTTACTTCTGAAAATTAATTCTTTATATATATATATATATATATATATATATATATATATATATATATATATATATATATATATATATATATATATATATATATATATATATATATATATATATATATATATATATATATATATATATATAATGTATAAACACACACACTCGTACACGCACACGCACACGCACACGCATACGCACACGCACACGCACACGCACACACACACACACACATATGTGTGTGTGTGTGTTTGTTTGTTTATGTGTGTGTGCGTACGTGCGTGCGTAGGGGGGTATGTTTTTATGTGTGAAAATGTATCTGACAGTATAGTTTCTCACAGGGTGTTTACACCCGTGATGCGTATCGTGCGCATCACAACTCAGTTCATACGAGGTAATTAGAATAATAATTTTGTTAGGGCTATGATTATTTATAGGATAGTAATTGCATTTGGAATTATGGCGTTAATGATATATAGAATTGATTATCTGTGATGATTAAGATATTAATTAACATATTGATAATGCAGAGTATCAAATTATGATAATGTGTCCATTATTGGCGGGATGCATGCACAGACCGTGACCTGGAGCGGCGTGCAGTTCGACCACAATATCCACTAACCCAAAACCATTTTCTTGCGAGTTTTCTACACGCTGTCCACTTGTGTATAGTGGAGTGCAGGGGGCGAGAGTGCGGGAGTGCACGCAGGATGACAGTCGTGTGGTGGCTTGTGGTTATTGTGGCGAGTGGGCGGAGGGGGCGAGGAGGGGTGGGGAGGGGCCCGTGGAGGCAGGAAAGGGTGAAGGCGCGGCGAAGAAAAGTAGGGAATAAGGAACAAAAGAAGGGAAAGAGATGTGATGCGAAGCAAGGGAGAAGAGAACGCCTGCTGAAGAGAAGGCAAGAGAGATGACGATAGGAGACTGGAGTTGGGGTTTGGAATCAGAAGAGCAAGGGGCGGAGAACGAGGGAAGGAGCGAGGAGTAGAGGGCCAGCGAGGGAGAGGCGCGGGGGGGGGGGGGGGGGGGGGGGGGGGGGGCACAAGGGTCGCCCCAAAAACCACCGGCAGAATAAAAACTTGACTTTGAGCTTCCCCGCGGCTGGACCTGCACCGCCACCGCCCGAGCTTCCATCGTCATCGTCATCATGGCCCCGCCGCCGTCATTACCGCCGTAGTTATGGCTGCCTCCGCTAACCTGTTTCTCTCACACCTTTCGTCAGCTCGACGGATTTCGCGTACATGGACATGCATGTGCGTTTGCGTGCGCGAGAGATGACTGGCCAAGTTGGAGATTCGCTTTTTTTCTGAAGATGAACTCGTTCCGTGTAACAAGAGTCGAAGCTTTTCTCACGAGCATGGCTGCCTAGTCATTGTTCTCTTCAACTAACAGTGAAGTCTTTTCTGTATAAAATAAGCCGATTCAAATGCAATTCCGTAGGGAAATGTGGGCAATAAGGATGCACTCTGTATTAACGCTTCTGTTATGTATAGATATAACATTGAAATATTCTCTCCACCACTCTTTTTTTCGGGTAGGGATCGTCTCCGTTTTTCTGGTGATTTTTCTTCTTCTAATATGCTGTTATTCGCGTCGCAGATTTGAGTCTCTAGCCTTAAGCGGTAGCGTGGGGTGGACGTCTCCTTCCCTGGTCAGACGAGTCTAGAGTCATCTCCTTATTTTGGTCAGGAGGACCCAACCTGTCTGCCCCCAGGGGCTTCCACACTCACGGAGGAGCGATTATCGGCCGCGTCTGCTGGGGAAGATTCAGTAGTCAGTTTGGACCGATTAAAGATCCTGTTTGCTTGTGTCGAGCCCCATAGTTTGAGGATTCTGATCGAGGGAGTCCTTCTTGCCCACAGGGAGCTGCCCACACCGGGGAGGGCTGGGGGGAGAGGAGGGGGATGCGCCTTTGTCATGCTTCATGGAGTTTCAGTCATTATCTGAGGTCGGGGTGGCCGAAGCGATTCAAACATGGAAACTGAATATTTATGGAAATGCGGTAAAACAATCATGGGAATAATGGAAATCATTATAACGATTCAAAGGAAGACGATATATGTGAACTAAGTAGTAGAGTAGTGACAGTAATAATGACAATGGCAACAGTTAGGATAGAAGTAAAGAATAGAAATACTTATAATAATCATGATAATATTATCATGAATGGTAATTATTTTAATTAGGATAATGCTATAGTGTTGAGATAGCCAACAACAACAGTAATTATAAGAAATCTGAAATTGAAGCCTTAAAACTTGGAAGCGAGTCACGCTGCGGAGAAATAGACACATAAAGGGAGATGCCGAGGATAGGTTGATCCCAGCCGAGGATGACTCGAGGGAGCTAAAAGCTAAAACTCGCCTCAAGGGCCCTGCAAGAGGCAGTTGCAAAGATAACGGTTAATTAAATAGTTCAGGAGCTTGCCAATTACAGCTCTCGGGTAACCAAAACTGAGTAGCACAAGGGCGTATCAGGGATCACGCA